>PVIW01001747.1:0-268985 GCA_004026585.1 Noctilio leporinus | reverse complement strand
ACAACAAGCAAAACAGAACCAAGTATATGAATACAAGGAATAGGCCTTCAGTGGTCAGGGGGAATGGGGTTGAGGGGAGGGGGGAGGCAGAGGCAAAGAAGGGGAGCAGCTTAGACAAGAACCTAGTATAAAGGAACCATGGACATGGACAACAGGTGGGATTGACTTTGTGGGGAATGGGTGAGTGGGGTGGGGGACAGAGGGGAGCAAAAAGGAGATGGATGTAATACAACAACAATAAAATAATAAAAAAAAATCTACAGTGCAGGCAAAGAAGGGATTGGCAAGAAGTATTCAAAGTGATGAAAAGCAAGGACCTACAACCAAGACTATTCTATCCAGCAAAGCTATCATTTAGAATGGCAGGGCAGATAAAGTGCTTCCCAAACAAGGTAAAGCTAAAGGAGTTCTTCACCAAATTCTTATTATATGAAATGTTAAAGGGACTTATTTAGGAAAAAGAAGGTCAAAACTATAAACATTAAAATGACAACTATCAGCAACAGAAACTATAAAACCAAAACAAACTAAGCAGGCAACCAGAGTGGGAACAGAATCATAGGTATGGGGAGCATTTGGAGGGGTGTCAGCTGGGGTGGTGGAAGGGAGAGAGAGGAGGAAAGGTGCAGGAATTAAGAAGCATAGTTGGTGGGTGCAGAATAGAGAGGAAAATGTTAAGAAAAATACAGGAAAGTGTAAAGCCAAAGAACTCACATGCATGACCCATGGACATGAATTAAGGGGTGTGGGATTCCTGGAGGGAGGCGGGTGCTGGGTTAAAGGGAACAAAGGGAAAAGAAATTGGAACAATTGTAACAGCATAATCAATCAAATATACTTTAAAAATCTAGAGGGTTCGGATACAACAGCCCGGTTTGGGCACTGGCTCTCTTGTGCTCCATGCTCCAGTCACCCTCCTCAGTTGTCACATTGTGCCTCCAGGCTCTGGGAGTGAGTTGGGTGAAGGCTGCATTCTGGGGGGTGATTCTGGAGAACTCAGAACACTGGCTTTTTCCATGGGTATGGGTTTAAATCTTAATATTAGTGACCGTTAAGCTGTGAACCTCGGTCACGCTTGGCTGATTTTAATTTTCTTCATTTTTAAAAGGGAAGAATAATATTATCTATGATTACTACTTTACTACTAAATCAAGGCTGCCAGTTAAGAGACTTTTGTAATGATCCTGGGATAATAGAACAAGGGTCTGAAAAGAGAGAGAAAAGCTGGGTGTGAGAGACATTAGGATAGACGATTTGAAAGGTTACACTTGAATCACTTAGTCACATTGGACGCTAATGGTGGCAGTTACGATGAGAAACATTTGCATTAAGTTATCTCATTTGATCTTCACACTGACTTTGACGTGGGTACATTGGCCATTTTACAAGTGACAAGACTGAAATTCAAAAGGTTAAATGACTTGCCTCATCTGACCTAATGGAAGAATGGCATCAGTATCATTTACTAAGATGAGGAAGGGTCTAGAAATTGTAAGTTTGGGGATGAAGACCAGGGGCTCAGTTTTGTGCACGCTAAGTTTGAGATACCCTTCAAAAATGCCAAGCGGAGATTTTAAAGAAGACACTTGCCTTTGTAACTGTGGAATGTGGGAGAGAGGTCTGGCCTAGAAATATGAACGTGGAAGTCGTCAGCCTGTGGGCCAGTGCAATGGGAAAGAATGCTTTCCAAGTGCGTGGTGAGGACAGGTGCACAAGAAAAGGTGTTGAAGTCTGAGCCCCTGACCTCGTGTTAGGAGGTTGGGAAGAGTGGGGCAACTGGCAAAGAAGGTTGAAAAGAAGCAGTGCGTAAAGACAAAAGAAAACCAGAGAGGGTGGCGTTCTGGAAGGCAAGTAAGAAAAAGAATATCTACCTGATTAAGTTTTGGTCAAACGACTACATGATGCATTGAGGCAGCATTCAGATACACATCATGGGGCTCAAGAGCTTGAACACTCTCATCCCGTCCACTAGGGGTAAACAAACCTCTAAAAGAACAGAGAGTCAATGTTGTAAGACTTTGTGGGTCAACAGACACAATCTAGACTATTAGGTAGGTGCTTATAGAGCTACTTAAAGGGAGCCATCAAGAGGTAGGTGGGCTGGGGTGAAAAGGTGAACGGATTAAGAAAAAAAACCCTCATAGGCAGACCAAAGTATGGTGATTACCCGAGGGAAAGTGGGAGGCGGGAGAGGGTATAGAGGTAACAAATGGTGATAGAAGGTGATTTGACTTGGGCTGGCAAACGCACAACAAATACAGTATACAGATGGCGTGTTATAGAATTGTACACTGTAAACCTATGCCATTTTATTAACCAATGTCACCCTTATACACTCAGTAAAAAAAAATTAAAAAGCAACAAATAAATAAACTAATATGTAAAAACCATTCTTAGCTCAAGGGCCATAAAACTAGACAAAATCAAAACAGGCTGTCCCCACCCAGCCACTGTTTGCAGACTTCTGCACTATACTGTATTATTCCCTTTAATTCTAGAAATATTTAGTACCGAGATGATAATATTCAGGCAACCTCCTCTTCATCAGCTCTCTCAATCTCACATAAAATTCTACGATAGCTCTTTTCAACAGTACTGGAGTTTAACTTTTTTCTTTGTATAAAGGTGGCTTGCATGAAATCCAGCAATTTTATTCTTCCCAAGATGCTACTTTTGGTTCCATTTTGCTTAGCCACGTAGTTCGTGAGGAAACAGAGTGCGAAAGCAAGCACGGAATTTGCGTGTCTTTATCATAGATCGTAGCTTCTACAGCAGGTTTTTGGCCTCAGAGCGTAAAGGAAAAAAGGGTATTTCCCTGTTTTTTTTTTTTTCTCTGAAAGTCAAAAGAGAATCTATCTACCGAAACCTCCATGAAAGCACAGATATTTCCCCTGGGGTCACAGCAAAGGGTATCATTATGATCCGATACTCAAGCACATGAACTCTGCCCACAGAAGTACTGTTTTTCGAAAGATAAAGTTTAAACTTGGTAACACTGATTTCTATTTTTATTAACTTGCTTTCTACCAAAAATCAGTGCAATGACCTGAGATGATTTACTGAATTTAGTCTTCTCCTCTACTCTGCCTTCTAGTTACATTCTTCGTACCCTGTTCCAATTCCCTCAAGCCTAGCACTTTGGAGTCAGTTCCCAGATGGCCCCCGGGCTCTCTGTTCTCAGTGCCACTCACCTCTAAACTGCACAACAAGGTCAAAGAGACTCACTGCAGGGGGCAAAAAACAAAAACAACAACACAAAAACAGCAGCACAGCATACTCATTCACCCCTCAGGACACATGTCTTTGCGGATATTTCCAATCAATCATGAAGTGGTTGCTACTAGAAATTCTTCCAAAGGTCATCCCGCCTTCTTGGAATTGCTCTTATTTTGAAGAACAGTTTAATGACCATAACCACCTTGGTTGAGGGGCCTCTGAATGCAGGGGGTGATCAAGGGTACTGAACGCCTGGCCTCAGGCTACAGGCCAGCCCCATGTGCTTGGGTCCAGAGTTTCCGCAGCTCTGCTGTAGCTCTCCTTGCCTGTAAGAGCTTCCTCTCCTACCCCCCTGCAGTTGGCTCGTGGCTGTTGCAAGGGCTGGGGGTGACAGTGGGTGCACAAAGCTGCCTCAGTGCTCAGCTGCTCCTGTCTTTCAGGATACCCAGCTTTCCTTTCTTCTTGATTCTGGGATGTTTCTTTTATGCAGACTCCCTGGTCCAATTCAACAGACCTGTCTTGAAGCCTTTGTGACTTAAATAAATGCTTTATAAACTACGAAAGTCTGTAAGCTTGTCATTTTTCTTCCTCAGAACCCAGAACTGTGCCTGGCACAAGGTAAATAAATAATCGGCAAGTGGGTCTTATGTTACGCTAAGTAGGTGGCTTATTAATGTCTGGTCAATAGAGTGGAAAGGGGCAAGAAAGAGGTGGGAAGGTCAGTTTAAAGGCTTACATTATAGTCTGGGAGTTCCTTTCAGGAAGGGGACAAATGTTTGCTGACCTACTAAACAATGCCAGTGGAGCTTAGCTGGGTGGGGTGGCTGGGGGAGTGAAGAAGAAAGAGACATCTCTGAGAAATACAGTGGCAATGCTGCCTAAATGGGAGAAGATCACAGAGGGAGTCAGTGTGAACTCAAGTTATTGATCTGGAGACTGGCAATTAAACACCTACGTAGAGTGAAAAGACATGGGTTCTGGACTTGCTTTTCTCTCTTCTGCAATGTTGAGGAAGCGAATTGGTCTTCTTGGCCTCAATGGTCCCATCTGCAAAATAGGTACCACCCTACTTTGTACGGAGTTGTGAGAATTACTATGATTGTTGTTTTGCATAATACCAACTCCCTTTGGCACACACACACACACACGCTCACAGGCTAACAAATACAAAAATGCCTTGCAAGGAGGCAAACTGAGAGGTAAGGGAATTCTGCTGGGGAGGGAGAGCAGCCATTTTCAGGAACTTGGAATTCACAGCGTATGTAACAGGCTTGTCCCAGGGGGACCCGAGGGCGGCTCACAGGCACAAAAGAGCACTGTCTTCTCAGAATCTGCTTGTAATCTTTGCACAGGCTCATATGTCACTTGAAAGGGTTAACAGGAAACTAGATGTCATCTTGTCAGCCTTCCTGATCTCCTCCAGCTGGAAGTAATCCCACTTGGCTCGGAGCGGTCCTGACCCTCCATCCCGGCCAGTATAGAAGCACAGTTCCCCCTCCACCTCCAATCCTGGAGAGTCAGGCAAACTGCTGATCTCCTCCCGAGAAGAAGGTAAGCACCTCGGGAGGCAGGGGCCATCGCCTGGTTACTGATAAATTACTCAGAGTTCTGCCAGCAGGCCTTGTACTGGTAGCAAATCATTCACTGCTTGTTGAGTATTTAGATCAGTGGATGGATAGACTGATGGAGGGATAGATACAGACCAAGCATCAGTCTTGTTCAGTACTAAATTCTGAGGCCCTCAGAGCCTGGCACATGGTAGACAATCAACGTGTACCTGCTCATGGCACAGAAAGATGCCCAGCACCTAGCGATCTTATCCTTACTGATTCCCTAGGACCTAGTGTAGGGCCTTAGCAGACTCTTAAGGAATAGTTGTTGACTGACCCAACTCACTCTGTCTGTGAACTGCAAGACCTCAATGATCGTAGAGATGTCAGCCAGGTGGCTTCACTTAATTCATTCCCCTTCTGAAAGAGAATAATACGAGGATGAGTATACATCACATGTGTTTTTTCCTGAATTTCCGGTCTGCGGTCTAGGACTGGACACACTCTAGGTCTTGGGACAAATTCAGTGCACTGTCACCTGCTTTTGTGAATAAAGTTTTATTGGAACACAATCATGCCTATTTGGTCACGAACGGTCTCACGCACGAGAGTTGCAAGGAAGGCTGTACATACTACAAAGCAGGAGAGGTTAACTATCTTGCTCTTTATAGAAACAGTCTTCCGACCCCTGCTACAGAAAACCAGTTGGTATAACCCAGAGTGTGACTCTGCCATGAGCTGTTGCTGGCTTGCCGACTAATGGTAAATGGTTGATAGTTTTGAGTCTTCACTCAGAGAGGAAAAGTCCTAAAGGTCTCCCTTCTTGGGAGCAATGCTAGTTTTCACTTGCACTTCCCTTTAACTCCCCATCAGTGTTCTCAATTCCCCCCCAGTCAGGTACTGGGTGATGAGCAATCATGTCTGTCCCTCCTGTGCAGGTTTTACTTTTAGGAAAAAATAAATTCTTGATTCCAAACCAGGGATAATTCTTGATCCACGTAGAATCCAGACCTAGGACATATAAGCCTATAACACATGACATGAAAAAGCTGACCTCTTAAAAATTATTATCTTAGAAAACTAAAAATGGAACTTCCTTTTGACCCAGCCATCCCCCTGCTGGGATTATACTCCAAGAACCCTGAAACACCAACTCGTAAGAACCTATGCACCCCTATGTTCATAGCAGCGCTGTTTACCATAGCCAAGTGCTGGGAACAGCCTAAGTGCCCATCAGTGGATGAATGGATCAAAAAACTGGTACATTTACACAATGGAATACTACACAGCAGAAAGAAAGAAGGAGCTCCTACCCTTCACGACAGCATGGATGGAACCGGAGAGTATTATGATACATGAATAAAAGCCAGGCAGTGAAAGACAAACACCTAATATGATCTCACCTATAAGTGGAACCTAATGAACAAAACAAATGAGCAAAACAGAACCAGAGACATGGAAATAAGGAACAGACTGACAGTGACCAGAGCAGCGGAGGGATGGGGGTATCGGGGGACAGAAAGGGAAGGGAGTAGTCAAGGAACAAGTATATAGGGCCCACAGACATGAACAACAAGGTGGGGATTGACTGGGGAGTGGGGTGGTGAGCAGGGCAGGGGAGAGCAATGGAGGAAAAATTGGGACAGCTATAATTGAACAACAATAACGTAAAATAATATAAAAAACTAATGATCTTGGAGGAAGAAGACATGTTTCCTGACGTTAAGGCGCTCACAAGCTCATGGGGAGACAGGCCTGATAATCATCAATCACAGTCAGGAGCAGAGGAACAGTGCAGCTTACAAATCGCAGGATTCAAGACCCCTCGCATGCACGGACCCTTTCCATGGTCCTGGTAAGAAGTTCACGTCATCCATATGCCGTTGTGAGCATTTGCAATAGGAAGATATTTTAATCTAAATAAGTTGCATTCACTTTTGTCATTCTAGTTGTTGTCCTTTTTCTTCCTTAAAGAGAACCCTCTGAAAATTGCATAGGTGCCATGTTCCATGGGTGGAGCATCCCCTGGTTCCATTACAACATGACCTGCTCTAATGAAGCTGTACCTCGAGTCCACGAAAGGAGCCCCCGAGGGGAACTGGAAGAATTTGAGGAAGGCGACATTGACCTAAAGATAATCAGGGCTTCTCTAGGCAGAGAGTTATAGCAGTGGGGGCAATAATGAGGTGGGAAAGGGAGACTTGCTCCAGGCTTGTGTGAAGTTCCGAGGGGGTGGAAGGAGGCATGTTTTGGGAAACAGAACTAATATAGCGTGACAAAGGCACAAAGGCTCTGAGACAAGGTAGCTGGAAAATAAGGAATTTTTTTTCCAGAAGATGAACACAGGGAAGTAGCCAGAGGCCAGGTCCTGAAAGGCTTGGCCGGGCCAAAGGCTTTGGCTTATTGGTGATGAGGAGCTGTTGAAGAATACTGAGCCGGGAAACGGTGCGGTTGTACCTTGTGATTAGAAATACCCTTTCAGCAATCCTGGGAACTTGCCGGGAACCTTATCAATAGAAGAGACCCTGGGATGGGAGAAGAGAACACACTGTTGGTTTCATAGCTGCAGCAGGTGGAAGGTTAGGGCATCTGGACTCTTGGATTTTCTCCCAGTGTTCAGAGGCCTGGACACAGCGGGAAAGAGAAGGCAAACACCCATTTCCTTTCATGTTTTTCCTCGGACCTTGCTGCTTGCAGTCCTTTCCAGGAAAACCTTTACATACCACGTTTCCTTCAACTGCGGATCTGTCCTTCTCATAACTAACTACCTGCAGCCCAGCTACAAACCACAAAAAAAGATACAGCATCTCCACCACTGGGCAGAGCCCTGCGAGCAGGCAAATGGAACCCTCAGAAAGGAAAAGTTAGGAGGAACTAGATAATAACAATGCTGAGAAAACATGTAGTTAAAAAAAAAACAGAAAGATTTACTTTTTTTAAAGTTATGTTTTTAAGCCTAGAAAAGTCTGCAGTGTGATTCTTCAACTCATCTTAATAGGAGTCCCTGTTTCCAGTTTTGTCACCTCAGAGTCTTTGGGACATGCCAATCTGCCCTTGTCCCTCTCCCCATGAATCTTTCGGAGCACCCTAATCCCTCCATATTTCCATGAGGTGAGCCCACAGCTCAGCCTCATCGCCAAGGTTTACACACCAGCAGCAGTGGTCAGCTTGCAAACACCCTATTCCTAGATCCTTTTCACCTCTCCCTCCTTCCTAGTTCCTCTCCTTCAGGAAGGTGCTTCATCTGCCCTCCTTTCACCTGGCTCAGGTGTGGCTCCTCCAGGAAGCCTTGGCTTCTGGTCTCCCTCCTCCGTGTTCCCATCACCTGCCACGCCACCTCTCCTTTCCAAGTAGGGCATGGTGGCAACGGTCGGCCTACATTCAGGGCATTCACGCTGGCCGTTCCCACCGTCTAGAACACCTGGTCTCCTGGCCCCTCCTCACTAGCCCAGTCTTACCTCTTAGTTACAATATCATTTCCTCAGAAAAGACCTTGAATCTCCAGCCTGTACGTCATAGACCCCCAACCAATGTCCTCACCCATCAGCCTGCCATCTTCAAAAGAGCAAAAAAGACATCTCTCCTCTTAAGCCAGTTATTCTTTGGACTTGGTCCCTGCAGGAGACCATTATCTGGTGAGTGAATTGAGTTGCCTTTACCCTTCAACTTAAAGTAATCAACTTGGAGATGAGTTCTAAGACAGAAACCACCAGACCTCTGAGACCTCTCCACCAGCTGGCGATACTGAAGCTGGGTGTGTGTACTGGACTTTTTTTTCTCTGAAAACAGGCTTTGTCCTATTCAAGCCAAATGAAAAACACCAACAAAGAGGGAGTATTTCTAGGTGAAAGTTAAAGTACCAGTTTGTCTGATCAGGAGAAAGTCACTTGTCTCCCCTCTAGACCCCCCCACCCCCCCTCCCACATGACAACAAGGACCCAGGGTAATTGTTAGCGAGACCCAGCTCACACTTCTTCACAAACCTGGACACATGCCACTCTCTAATAGACAGAATTAGGTTAAAAGGCTGGGGTTGGTCACGTGGTTTGTGATCACAGCCCTGCAGTTCGGAGTTCTGTTCCAAATATCATCAGAGTCCAAAGGCCTATGGGGGGCCAGGCACCTTCTGAAACAGCTGGTTAGTGCCGCAGCCCATGTGAGCTGGACGGACTGGCTCTTGAAATGGAATGACAAGGCTTCTTTGACTCAGGAAAGTCACAGCCTGCGATGCTCGATTTCGAAGCAGCATTCATCTTCTGCTGGCCTCAAACATGCTCCTCGTAGGAATCGCCTTCTGGTTGCCCCAGAAATGCTGATCCTGTGCGCTCCTGTGGGAACCTGCTTCTCACGGCAGGCGGCACCCAGGCCGACCTCCCCACCCAGGCCTGCTCTGTTTTGAGAACCAAAAATCACACAGAACCCACTCCCAAGTCCGCGGGTCCATTTCCAAAGCAGGGTATGGAGGGAGCTCAGTAAAAAAGGTTTAAGTACAGGGTTCCTTCCCCAGCCCCCACACCAAATGCCTTCCTGCCCAAGTTCACGTTTGTTGAGGCCTCTTTTTTTTCTCAGCCTGGCTTCCTGGGCTGTTTTCAAAGAGAGACAGGGGAGCTTAACACGTGTTTCCGCGTTGGCTTGTAAAGCAAGGACAGGTAAGGAGGGCCGGTTCACAGGAGCCGGTGATGAACTAGAACAATCGGTGGGGGTGGGGGAAGAAGGCAACCCCAGAACATTTCCATCCCCATGATCCTGTTACGTGCCCATCTGATCAGAATGCGACTCCTGATTGATTCTGAGGAACGTTCCAATACCTCAGGCTATTTGCAGCCTTCCCTTTTCTCACAGAGTTCACTCGAGTGTGTCTGGTCATATGGCTTCAGATTTACACGGACTCCTAGTTCCTCTTTCTCAGGGGGAGGCTCTTGAAGTGATACATGCTGCTGAGGGATGAGTCATTGGAATCCACCTGTTCCAAGTGTTAGTCTCAGGGTCGGGGACATTCAAAGCAAGAGACCTGGCCTTTATTCCCAAAAGAGCACAGAACAAGTCCAAGATCTGAGGCATATGGCTTCTTCTTTCTAGGACTCAGTTTTCCTGTCTATAAAATGGGAGGAACACCGGTCACTTGTTACCACAGCGGTGACATGGGGATCAAGGCAGGTGACGGGTGTGGAGGCGTTTTGGAAACTCTCCCTCTCTCTGTACCAAATCTCCTAGGATCGTGTGGCGAGTGAGGGGGATGAAACAGCCCTCATCTCCAGCCTGGTGCCCCCTGGAATGAAGCAGAAGGTGGTGAAAAACGCAGATAGATGCCTTTGCATCATCTCTGCAGACCTCAGAGAGGGGCCAGGATGAGCCATCTGCTCTTTAGCCTCCTCAAAGGCTCAGGACTGCTAATAGATACGACATGTGCATGTTGGGAGAAAGGACAGATTACGGATTAGGATGGGTAGAAAGGAAAAGCCTTGTGGGGAAACATGTCAATTTGAGCAGCGGGATGGACCTCTGCAGAGGGGAAAGGGAGAGAAGAAAACCCAGGGAGGGGGCTGGTGTGTCACCTGGTGGTGACCTGGTGCGGTGCAAGGACCTGGGAAGCCAGCTCCCTCTCCCGGAAGCCTGAGGGCTTCCAGGGCCTCTCCTTGCTGACTGGAACGATACCTTGCACTTTTTATGTCACTGTATTGCCACATTTTTCCCTAATTGTCTGCGTCTGTGTCTCTCTCCCTTCTGGACCATGAGCTCTTTGAGGACAGAACTTTGATGGTCTCTAAATACCCAGCACTTAGCAAGGCAACTGGAACAGATGAAGAGGTTAATGCACAGTGGTTGATACCATGAAGGGAAGGAGGCATCTGGCGAGGACTCGGTTTAGTTGGGACTCTCTCACTAATTTACTGGGATGCCCATTGCTCTTCGAGTTCTAAGGTCCTCCTGATGTGAGATTGGATAGTTCTAGGGACGCAAGCATTTCAGCGGCACTGTGTCTAAGACGAGGCTGAGGTTGAGTGAGGAGCCAGGGCAGACCATGGGAAGACTTGCATTCAGGCCAGTGCTTCTCAAACGTGAACGTGTGTACCTAGTTACCTGGGGATCCTGTTCAAAGGAGTTGCTTAATTCAGTGGGACTGGGAGTGGGGTCTGAGATGTCTCATTTCTCTCAAGACCCTCCGTGATGTGAGTGAGGCCAGCCAGTGGACCACACTTGAAGGGTACTGGTCAATACTCCCGGGTGAGGCCCTCGTTGCTGGACCCTGAACCATACATGCAGCAGCCAATCATTTGGCTACATCAGTATCATGTCAAAATGGCCTGTTGAATGATTTTCACCCCAGCTCTGAAATAATGGATTAAAAAAAAAAATTTCAGGGATATTGGGTTGGCTAGAAAATAGGACTCGGGTCAACCAACCGTGGGTTCTAATCTTGCCTCCCTCACTTCCTAACCATGTGGTTTTAGGCAAGTCACTTCAAAACTCTTTGCCTCAGTGTCTTAATCTGTAAAATGGGGTTAATACATTCGCTCCCCAGAAGGAAGGCTCACAGGACAGGAGAACTCACTATGACTCTATGACTCAAGGCAATTAATATGCAGGAGGGGTTTCACCTATGCTCGTTCTCTTCATACTGTTCTGGCAACCCAGGAAGTAAAGAACTTTCAGGAATGATAGACTTCGTCTCTTCACATGGAGAAAGGAGAATTAGGCTTCATAGGCAATGCGGTACCTTTCACTTCCTTTCTTTCAGGGGCCATGAAACCCCCAGGTGTGCCTGGGCACAGCAGCTGTGGGAGGAGGTGGAAATGAAAAGCTCCAGGAGGGCGCAGGCTCACACTCCTCCAGGGACGGGCGGCCAAGCATGGGGCCTGGAAGGGGAGAAACCGAGGCCAGCACGAGGACACCCTGAAATGAAACCGAACGGAGGGGCAAGACTCGGGCTTCCCCTGCCAATTAGCACCTTACAACACAAACCTTGGCCCTTCAACCCTCTGCTCTCAATACTGAACCCAGGGTCCCACTGGACCTCCTGTTTTATGTAGGATTATCTAATCAGGATAGGGGTCAGGACAACTTCACATTCTGGTCTCTTGGGAGATCAGATGTGAACACAGGTGTCAGTACCTGGATCGATCTTTACCAGTCCCTTTGGGAACCTCCAGAATCATTCCCTGGCTCCTATGTCACAAGCTCCAAAGGTAAGGGGGCAGGGGGGTGGTTTTTAGTGACTTCCCATCAAAGTACATGCGATCGGCATTACTGCCACTACATGCCACCCCAGGCTTAAGGGGATAGGACAGAGATTACACAGTTTGATGGGGAGAGTGACAGGTGCATCCAGGGAGGGAAGAAAGAGGTGATGTCATCTGCGGAGACTATTTAGCGCAATATCTTCCCTCCAGTTTGTCAGAGAACAGGAGTGGGAAACACACCGAAGACGGTCAGTCTTTGCACCGAACAAAACAGCAGAAAACGTCTGTTCAGATCAGATGAGCATTTGAGACCACTGATGGCTGTCTTACAGGGACTAGAGACTGAATAGGCTTCTTCCTCTCCAGGGTTGCAGGACAAGTGGGTAACTGACCAACTCTAGCCGAGGAAATGCAGCCAAACACTCCTTATTCACACCGTGGTCCCCTAAAGCCCAGGGGAGCTTGTGGGAGGGCAGCACAATCCCATGGAACAAACCTGGCTTTGAGCCGGAAAGAAAAGCTTTGGATACCCAGAGCGGCCAGGTGAGAACTGGGGTGGGTTAATTTTCTGAGCCTCAATGTTGACGTCAGAAGAACACACAGGATATCTTCTCCATCTTTTTGTGAAAACTCAAGGTGCTGATACACGCCAGTGCTGACTGAACTGTTTAAGAAACGCTGTGCCGAGGCAACATTTCTCTTCGTTAAAAACCCAACTTTGTGGAGGTATTTTTAAGTCACAGGGAAGAGGAAACACTTCGTCAAAGACTTATGAGAAAAGGAGAGGAATGCTAAGAAGTATGTACTTAGTGAGCAAGGCTATTACCATTTAAAACATTGAGGTTCATCTGTGGGGTGAGTCACCCAGAAAGAATTTCCTTGATATTGATAAGCCTGGTGTGCGGCCTTGGTTCCTTTTCCACAACAGTGATGCCACCTGCTTTGGAACAGTCATAGCTGCCGGGAAGTTAATGGAGGGACTCTTGAGAAAGTGTCAATGCTCTCTAAGCCAGGTGGGCTGTAGCGGGAGAACCTAAAGAAACCAGTGGAGAGTCGATTGCAAAACATCAGCCAGATACACAGAATTTCACACCCACGGCCTCTCTGGTCGTAAAGGGGAAATCCCCAGACCCATAGCTATGCAGATACACCAACGTGTCCTTGATGGGTTGGAACAAGATGTGGAGAACAATGACTGCCTTATTGTAGAAAGCACCCTCTGATCCTGCTTAGGACACCCATTTCCAAACTTCCATCTAGGACGATGCTATTATACTCTTCTTTCAAACCTATAGCTCAGTAGTAAACAGGGAAAAAAAAAATCCCGATGACTTGGTCTCCTAAGCAGGAATCAGGAGGTCTTTTCCTATTTCCAAGATTTTATTCTGGGGACTAAGCGATAGATAATTTATAGGGTAGGAAGGAAGAGAGCTAAAATGGGGTAATGGGCACTGCACAGTGGCTGCTATGCTGGGCACTGACAATGTTTTTCTTGTTGCATATTTTAATAACAACTCTGCAACGCAGGCACTGCTTGTCCTAACTTAGGGATGAGAACATTGAGGCATAGACAGCGGGTCAGCTGTGTAAAGATGAATTCAAAGCCCACAGGTTTTCATCAGAGCCTGGTTCTATAGCAGTAAGATCAGCAATCCAGGAGGAAGACAATAGCTGGAGGGGAAAGGGAGTGGGGGAGGTGGAAGAGGGCAAAGGGAGGATAGATGGGGATGAGAAAAGGCTTTGGGTGATAGGTGCACCATGTGGATAAGCAGATAATGTTTGGTGGAGTTGCACGCTTGAAGCCTATATAGTTTTGTTAATCGGTACCACCCCAATCAATTCAATAAAAGAATAAAATAAACCCCCCACCAAAGCTAGTTCTTTAAAAGATCAACGAATGGAATGAACTCTGGCAGTTCCGCTGAAGGGAAAAGAGGGTTCGCTGCACTCGCTCCAGGGCGCAGAGTGGAAAATGTAGAATGAACAGCCAGTATCCAGAGCCTTGGCTAGGCCAAAAGATCAAGAAAACTAAGACATTCATAAACTGACTCAAAGATGGTGAAGCAACATTTTCCAGCATTTCCAAGATACACAGGCTGTAAGAAATGTTAATGATCTGCTTCTTTATCCTGTTGCTTTGTATGTTCACAACGCAATCAATGCTCGGTTAATCCTACTGCCAGAGGATTCCTGCGATTTTTCCATCAATCCCAAACGCTCGTATATGAGACCCAGAGAATGAGGAGGGAACTGAAGCTAAGAAGAAAAATGATCAGTCCAAGAGGAGAAGCCAGAATTAGATATTAGGGGCTTTACTGAACTTGCTTTATCTACCAGACACAGATCCACATAGGTTACATAGGAGGTAGGTTTTATTATCCCTATTTTGCCAATGACAACACTAAAGTTCAGAGACATTCAGTCACCTGCCCAAAGCCACAGAGCCAGGAAGAAGCAGGATTTGAACCCAGGCTGCCTGACGCTGGAGCCCATGCTCACAAACACTGCCCTGAACCCGTTCCTAATGCCTGCTGATTGCTGCTTTCTCCTCCACCGGCTGGCCTCCCATCTCCTCCTGGCCCTGGGTCTGGGAGAGCATTACCAGGTGCTGATGGGGTCAGGAGGGGGGCACACATGGCCTCCTTTCTTAGCTGCACCATTCCTTCCTTCCCCTGATATCTTCCCCGTTGCATGAATGGAATGTTAGACAAATGTTTCCGCCATGAGTTTCCTTTCAAGGGTTGAATGAAAGAATGAGGTGCTTTGTTTTCCATTGTTCCCCGGTAGCACCGGTGTTAAGAACTTGTGCTTGAAACATGACTCACTATTTCTCGGAGCAAAGTACATGGAAGTGAAGAGATCTCATACTTCAGCGAGCCCTCGCCTTGATCTTGGGCAGGAAGGAATCCACAGGAGCCAGTTCCAGGGACGCTTCCTTCAAAAAACAACCCTCTCTCCTACCCCTTCCCCCAGTGCCCTGCAGGACGGCTGTGTTCAAGTAGCCCTGCATGCTCTCTTGTCTGATTGTCAAATATTTCGGGCAAGTGATATCTAGTTCCTTTTCATGTGGGTGTGTGCCTAATTGTTTGGGTTTCTAATGACTAACTGAAACAGGGGTTTGTTGTTCGATAGGATAGGCTGTCAGGATTTGGGAATAGTTCTTTACAGAACAAAGGCAGGAGGGAGGTGGTTTAAATACAGTGCAGGGTAAATAAGCTGGAAAAGTATCTAAGGTTCATGGATTTAAATACAATAAGCTTCCAACTAAACCCAGGGGAGGGGTTTCATTCCTCCAGCCCGCATATGCTCTGGGCAGGACATATCCTGTTAGGAGAGTGAGATCCAATTCTCGGGGCACAGAGAGACCTTCTCAGAACCTGCTTTCTAGAAAGGGACTGTGTGGGCACCTTCCTCTTCCCCATCCCTCCTGCCCCAGTAATTGGATTGCCTGGAATGTTCTCGTTCTAATTGGTTGGCCCCAGGGAGTTGTATGAATGTCGGTGAGTCAGCGTGCCAGCTACTGGAGATCCACAAGCAGGCTGCCTGGGTGCACAGGATGTTTTCTTTGGAAGAATACTCTTCCTTAAGTTTCTTTTCTGTGCATGAGACAATGAGGGGTGGGAAGTCACTCTGGGTGGGGACTGTTTATCTCTCTCTCTTTTATATTCATTGCTCCATTACTTCAAAAACGTAAGTCCTGGGGCAAAGAGGTGTTTGGACAATCAGCTACCAGGACTCTCCAGGGGCCGTCTTTTCTGTCCCTTGACAAAATTGCTTCCCATAGCCTTGGCTTATCTATCCATCTTAATGCCTGTCAATGTCTATTCTTTCCTCCTGCAAAGTGTGACATAAATTGAAAATCACGGTTGTCACCCAGCTTTTCCTCCATTATCACAATGATCTCTGTCCAAGAGAGTTCAGCACTTCTCCCTCTGACCCAGGCACCAGTACCATCCTGCATTCCCCAGTTCCTAGCACTGCCGCAACCACCATTACCAACCCTCACCCTCACCCCCACCATCAGTATCAGCACCCCTGCCATCAGTTACAGCGTCACCAAAAACCGCCATCACAGCTGCACCAGCACCACATCCACCACTGCCCACGACAGCTCCATCATCACTACCTTCGTTTAATTTAGTAGTTACTTACTGAGCACCTACAGACTTAGTGACACACTGAGCAGGCGGGCATGCGACCAGGCCTTGGACATATCAAGAAGAATATGCCATGACGCCTGCCCTGGAGATCAATAATCTATGAGAGGAATTCAGACAAGTAGATATAAATGACAGTTATACAAGATATGGGGAAATACACGTGGTAGGAGAGGTATAAATAAGACGCTGAGTCGGCTTAAAGAGTAGGGTAGAGATTTTTAGTAGTTTGGGAGGATCAGCTTACATGTGTTGTTTTTTTTTTTTTTTTCTGAGAAACTGGAAGCTAAGAATAAATTCAGCTCCAAGTAACACAATAGCCAAACTAGAATAATTAAGACATAATTATTGCACATGGCAACGTGTGTAGTGTTGGCTCAGTGGCTCAAGGATATCAGGGCTCTAGGCCACCACTGATGTAATTCACCTTCCTTTTTCGTTCATGGCTGCAAAATGGTGCTCTCCTGTGGCAACTGAATTCGAAGTGTGCCAAGAAGGGAAGGCCAGAGTGGAGAAAGACCTTCCCTCTTGTGCTTCTCCACTTTAGGCAGGGAAAATATCTTCCTTGAGACTCTAGCAAAGGCCCTTGCGTGTCTTTTTGGCCAGAATTAAGTGGTATGGCTACCCCTCGTTGCACGGGAGGCCTGGACTAATGACCTTCCACTTGTAGTCTCTCCAGTTAGGGCAGAAAGGGAAAAGAAGGAAATAGACATTGTTAGTTGTTATAAAGCCATAGGTTTAAAACCATAGGCTATAAAAAAAAAAAATCTATAGCTCTGCCCAAGAAAGCCTTCTGTGATCCTCTTGAAGGCTCTGGCACTCTTCTTGTAACCTAGTGCCTTTGGTTGAAAATGTTTTTGATATCGCACACCCAAATAATGACAGAAATGATGATAAAAATTTGCTCAATTATTTAATTTCTGTCTACCCATTAGATTTGAATCTTGAGGAAAACAAGGTCAATGCCTATCTTGTTCATCATGGTGTCTTCAGCATCTAGCACAGGGCTTGACATATGGTAGTGTCAACATTTGTTAAATGAATACATATATGAATAAATGAATGAACATGGTTTTGAGATCTGTTGAGGATCAATTAAATAGAAGCAGATTTCAGCTGTGGTAAATATTGAGATGGATATGTATTTATGTATGTATACATGTATGTATGTATTAAATTCTAGTATCTTATTTATACAATAGTATTTAAAGCATGCTTATAGATTTTTTGTTGTGTACTCAGTTTTTATACTCAAAATTACTTTTGTGCTCCCCAAGTTTTACTTCTATGATGTTGCACTTAAAATGGTGGGGAGTGAAAAAGCTGCAGTGGTGCAAGGTTAATTTTCTAAAGAGTTAAAAAAAAACTGCAAATAATTATGCAATATTAATTGTAAGCAAGAACTTCCACTTTGATGTCCTACCTTATCCATTTAAAAAGCCAATGGCAGAGAAAACCAGTTCAACTAGTTGCTTATGTCCATCTATCAATCCATCCATCCATCCATCCAACATACATGTCGGGTACCCTCTACCTACCATGAAATGTGGCTATTCACTGTGGAAGAGGGACATTTTGGGGGCACATTGTCACCGTAAGGAAAGAAGTATAAGCTAGTGTGCCTTTTTTTTTTTTTTTTTTGTGAGTTTCCCATTGGATTATAAAAGCTAAGAAGATGATTTTCATCCTAATTCAAATACATACCCATTAGTGTCAGGACTAGGGTGGGCCAAGGGAAGCACTTGCCTGGGTATAAAATTTGATGGGTGGGGAGTGGGCAAAAAATCAATATAAATATTTTAATGCAGTACTATTTAAAAAATCAAAGTTAGTACAAAATTCCATGATGAAAATAAAATGTTAAATAAAGTTGGATCAGTAAACTGAAATTAATTAAAAATAATTTAGAGAATCCAAGATGGTGGCAAAGTAGGTACAAACTACACTAACGTTAAGGTCGTCACTGGGTCAAGGGAAATTGTCATACATGGTAATTCCCTCAGCCAAATATGAGATAAGCAAGAAACAGGTTTTGAAATGTTATTGATGAGTTTGCCTCCAATTAAATCAGGAAAGCAAAAGAATAATAAATTTAGTTTGGGATATAAAGAACATATTTAAACTTAAAATAATGTTGTGAGTTTTCCTACTCTAAATTTTGATTTTTCAATCATTTTAGTGTTCTGGAAAAAATGAGCCATTAAAAATTTATATTAAAATTCCTTTTGCCTCAGGCTTCAACATGGTTTGGCCTGGCTCTGCTCTTGCTAGCTCCTGGCTCAGATCCTAGTACATAGAATATGTTTAGTACCTGTCTGTGGAAGGAACTGTGAGCTCTGCAAGGTTAGAATCCTAGGGTAACTGTCTTTTGAACCCCTTCTTTTCAGGGCCTAGTACAGGGACTAATATTCAGAGGGGTTACAAAAATGTTAGTTGAATGTTGAATGAAAAAAAATTGGCTTGATCCCAATTTGATTGATTCGCAACTCAATTCATGTCATGCTGCTGAATTCCGCATATTGAGATTCACAGTGGATTTCAGAAGTTGGATCTGTAGTCCTAGCATGTGATCTCCCTCCCTTGGTGTGGATGATTATGACCCTTTCCCCCCTGCACTGCAAGGGCAATGTGCAGTTCTAAAGAGACCAATGAGAAGACTTAGCAAGCAGGGAATTGTTCCCATCAATCTGTGTCTGCTGCTTTCATACCTACTAAATCAATGGCTTTCAAACATTTCTGACTATGAATCTTTAAAATATATTTGATATATCATGATCCAGTGCGTGTGTGTGTATATAATATGCATTTATACTTGATTAAGTTTCATTACTTAGTTGAATTATGTAAGATGCATTATTTATTTTAGTTTTATTCTATGCATATTATTTTAAAAGTGCATTTATGATGACCTCAAAGTGGTTTTGGGAACTACTGAAAAACACTGTACTAGACTCTTAAGATTTTAAGAGGCAGGTATTTCCTGTCTCTCTGCCATTGTACTACTATGTCTCCTGGTGTAGGGAAGGTATACATTAAGTCATACCTGCTATAGGCTTTGATGCCAAGTGCATATGCCTTAGAGCTAAACAATTGGGTTTGAATCCCAGCTTTGTCATTAACAATTCTATGATCATGGACAAGTGATTTCAATGCATGAGCCTTATTCTCTTCAGTTGTAATAAGAATGATGACAACAACCATATTAGTTAATATTTGTTGAAGATTTACAATGCACCAGCTTGTATATAATTCCCATGTGTGTCCATGATTGCAATGTGACAAAGGTGTTGTAGGACCGAATGGGGTCAATGTATAAAGCAGCGGTCACATACAAGAAAGTTCATCACAGGGTCTCTTCTCTTCTCTGTTGATCCTCTGAACCAGGGCTCCCTACTGGGAATTAGCAGTGTGTGGCTTGCTCCCGTGGGGGTTTGGCACACTTGGAATTGGCACCCTTTGGCACTTTGAAGGGCTCTGTGAGAGCACACTGCCTACCTCGTTCTCAAAGATCCATCTTCCAGTCTTCCTCCTGGCCTATTTGCAACTGTTTAGTCTGCTTAGTGGCACTTGGGTCCAGCTGGCCCTCATCCATATTCCAGCCCTTCTGGGAAGGACAGTGGCAGCATTGTTGAGGTCTCAGGGCCTCAAGACAGAGTTCATGTCCTCAGGCTACCTGCGGCATTTCTCTCCCAGGACATTTTGATATTCCTCCACTGGTCTTACTAATGTGTGAGACCAGAGAGGAGAGAGGGCTGGCCACAGTGCCCCTAGAAATGCAAATCACTGAGAATAGATAAAACATGTGGATTAGTCTGTTTGGATCAGGTTTTTCTATAAAGGAGGAGATGTGTGTGTTTTCTTGAAATGCGATTTTCAACATTCATTCTCTATTCACATTGACTTCAGAGTGTCCCAATCTAGGCATCTGAGAAGTCACTTCTTGATCAGAAAAGAACTTGACAGTAGTATCAATAGTATCAATTTAATAGCAATTCTTTCTGGATGTGCCTGCTACCCTATAATGGGACACAACTATCATTTATTGAAAATACACTATGTCTCATTTGCTTGATATAGGCTATTTCAAATCTTAATAAGAATACCTTAAACAATGAGTTTTCATGAACAGTGTGCAGAATTAAATATTGATATAAAGAGGAGTTAAGTAATTTTCTTCTTATCGTCCAGCTCATGATGGTGGAGTTTCAATCAGAGCTTAACTCTGTCTGATTCTGAAGCCAAGTATTTTGTGCTTTCCATACCACCTATTCGAAAACCATGTTCTCATTAATAATTGTAATTCACATTGCATTTATTGAACATGTACTATGTGCCTTGCTTTGCTGTAAGCACTTGACATGCATTGCTGATAACACTCCTCATGACAGCTCTTGAGAAAGGCATCCATAGTGTCATTTTCTGAAGACTGAAGCTACACTTCAGATTACGTGCTGCTATATGATGCATTTGGGAGATGAATCCAGGCCATCTGTGGCCTTGACCTCTCACTGATGCTGCTTCATATCTATCTTTCACTGGGATCTCACCTGACCTGTGAAGTAGAGCAAATATTATCACCACTTCACAAGTAAGGACCCTGAAGGCATTTATTTGCCCAGTAGTAGAGAGCTGTTAAGTGGAAGGAGGACTGGATTCTGAGTCTTCTGGCTGCTGGTTGAGTGCTTGCCCTACCAGGTGAGGATGTCACTGTCCAAGCCATCAAGGAGAGGCATGCACAGTGCTCCTTACCTGCCCTGTGCTTGACACCTGACTATGCCAAGCAGGTGTATGGTAGCATCTGTGAACTTCTAGACTTGGGTGGGCCATAGAGCTTGGGCTCAGGTAGAAGATTCCTTGGCTGTTGGTATACTTTTGTGTTCCTCTCAACCTGCCTGTTACAACCTGGCTCTAGCATGTGCCTGGTCCTTCCTCCTGCCTCCTTGCTGCCCATTCTTACTCTCTGGGAACAGTCTGAATTGTAGGGCATCTCTCTAAGATCTGGATTGTGACTCTCATGGCTCATTGGAAAACTGCCTCTAATACTCGTTGGTCATAGTCTAGAAGGGATGAACCTTGAGGAAACCTCAATCAGCACACTTTAAAATTCCCACTCTCTACTGCCTACACACAATGCATGAAGCACATAAGTGAATGTTTGGCTATATCATTCTCCTGAAGTTCTCTAATCTGTTGATTAACAGTGTTGTTTTCCCAAAACAAAATTGTCCTTGTGAGAAGGTATGATTTATCTACTTATTATGGTTCCTCCAAAGGTAATAGCATAAGGCTAGCTTCATTACATGTAGGAATAGAGGCCAGACAAAAGTCAGGAGGTAAATAACCTCCATTACATGTCCCCATAAGCTAGGCATATTCATATTTACCATCCCATTTAATTCTGGCATCTCTTTGAGATAGGAATAATGGTGAGTTTCCTCATGTTTAGAAAGGAGAAAAGCAAATCTCACAGGGACAAATTCTGTCAGAAATACCTTCATCATGAAGCTACTATTTCTATGAGTTCAACATGCATGTATGCATGTGTTTGTACATACACGGGTGTATTTCACATAAATACTTTGTTCTTAAGTTTGTACTGGTGTAATTTTTTATCCCATAGCCTACAAAAAGCTCAGATAATTGTTTTGTGTGATTATATTGTACATGTTTACAGAATGAACATATTTCCCATATAGACATCAGTCCAAATTTTGGATAATTTCACTTTTTAAATACATATGCCCAAATGTGATTAATTTGTATTGCACTATAAAACATTTAAAAAATTATAAATGAAGAAACTCCCTTATTGAACTTTATTGTATTAAACTTGGAAAATAAGATTCATGTAGCTATACATGCATACATATCTCTATTTTTTTAAATGCCATGATTCTATCAAGCTCACATGTAATCAATTAATATTTGCCAAACCTGTTTCAATTGCTATCACAGGGCATTAATTTAGTGCACTAATTGTTGAGAAGTGACAAGATGTAAAATGTGTTTCATGTTTCCGCAGGAAGTAGAAAGTTGCTCCCTTTAGTCTAATATTTGGTTCACCCATCACTTGTTCCTCTAACTTGTTTATAATATAAAGGAGAAAACCTGACATGGAAAGACTTGCTCCATACACACTTTCTCTTTCCCACACTCTGCATTCCAGGGCAGCCCTGTACACTCTACCCAGGACCTCTCTCTACAAATATTTTCCTCAGTTTGATTTCAGATAACCTCATTGCTGACTCAGATTTCTAGATACAACATGGATTGAAAAGGAGGTTCCAAGACCTCTATGCCTTATAAACAAATAAGTAAATAATAGATATTTAGAATCAAAGTGTATCAAACTAAAAATCGAATTCTCATCGATTTTCCAATTCTGATCATTAAAATTGAAAGACACAGCCACTGTATTAGCCAGACTATTATGTCAATTTGGCTTCCCATAACAGTCAGGTTACTTTGGTAAAGAATGGCTTAGGACAACATAGGAAGGTGGGGGCCGTGAATCTGTTCCCCAACCATCTTCTGAAAGGAATGTTTTGATGAAAGCAAACCACAGGATGAATTCTGACATTTGGATAAACAGTTATTTTCAATTAGGCCCCAAACAACCATACAGCCTGCTCCTGGATAGGCCCCTTAAAATATGAATGAGCCTCACCACAGTGTGATTTCCTAATCTGTTTCTACTACTAGAACGTCAATGCCAGGCAGGTAATAAATGTTCAATATACGTATTAGGTAAAATGAATGAGCAAATCAGTGAATGAATGAATTTATCAGCCTCAGAGTATAGAATAAAGTTAACACAATGCATTTATACTGATAGGTACTAAATTATAGGTATTGTAGCATATAAAGCACCTGGCATATTTGTGTTCTGCATCCTGCTCATGCAAACTCATTGAGCATCTCATTCTTCTCTGCAACTTCTAACACAGAGCTTGAACAAATTAGATGCCAGTTACAGTACATTAGGTTAAATAGACAATTTATGCATGAATTTCCCTCATCGGTAAATTGGAACTAATTCCCATTCTGTCTACTATGTTGGGCTGTTGTGACATTCAACAAAAATGACAAAAATATATATAAACTGCTATAAGACTATATTTTCAAAATATGAGCCATGGAATGCCTACATCAGAATCCTTTGACCTTTATTATGTTGAGGTATGCTTCCTCTATTCCCACTTTGCTGAGCGTTTTTATCATAAATGGGTGCTTTACTGTATCAAATGCTTTTTCAGCATCTTTTTTTTTTTTAAGATTTTATTTCATTATTTTTAGAAAGAGGGGAAGGGAGAGAGGCAGAGAGGGAGAGAGACACATCAATGTATGGTTGCTTTTCACCTGCCTCCAGCCACAGACCTGACTGGAGACCTGGCTTGCAACCTGGTTATGTGCCCTAGCTGGGGAATCGAACCTGCGACCTTTGGGTTCACAGGCTGGCACCTTATCCACTGTGCTACCAGCCAGGGCTTTTTCAGCATCTATTGATATGATCATATAGTTTTTGTCCTTCATTTTATCTATGGGCTGTATTGCATTCATTAATTTGTGAATGTTATGCCATCCGGGCACCCCTGGGATGAACCCTACTTGATCATGGTGTGATCTTTTCAATGTATTGCTGGATCTGGTTTGTCAATATTTTGAGGGATTTTAGCATCTACGTTCAGAGATAATTGGCCTATAGTTTTCTTTCTTTGTTGTGTCTTGACCTGGTTTTGGGATTAGAATAATACTGGCCTCATAAAAAGACTTTGGGAATCTTCCCTCTTCTTGGATTGTTTGAAATAAGTTGAGAAGGATAGGAGTTAATTCTTCCCTAAATGTTTGGTAAAATTCACCTGTGTAGCCATCTGGTCTGGGGCTTTTGTGTGCCGGGAGTTTTTGATTATTGCTTCAATCTCACCAGTTGTTATCAGCCTTTGCAGACTTTCTGCTTCTTCCTGATTTAGTTTTGGAAGACTATATATTTCCAGAAATTTATCCATTGCACTCAGGATGTCACTTTTAAAAAAATAATATAGCTGTTTATAGTAATTTCTTACAATCCTTTGTATTTCTGTGGTATCAGTTGTGATTTCTCCTCTGTCATTTCTGATTTTGTTTATTTGGGTCCTCTCTCTTTTTTCCTTGGTGAGTCTGGTTCAAGGCTTGTCAATTTTGTTTATCTTTTCAAAGAACCAGCTCCTGGAGTTATTGAAAAGAAAGCCTTCAATGTAAATATCAAATATTGTTCAACGATCAATTGGAAAGCAGAAATGAAGATAATTCAATACATGTTTTGAGTGCACTTTCTGTGACAAGCCTGTGCTGCTTTTATTATATGGTGGTTTATTAAAAGTAATAAAGCATAAAATGCATGGATTATTATTATCTGGTAATAAACCTGAGAACTTTAAAAAGGAAGAAGATTCCTTTGAATTGTTTTGAAAATATTGAGTCCTGGGGCCCACCCCAAGAAAGGCTAATTCGTAAGCATGCCAAATGTACCTGGAAATGGGCAAGTTAATGAAATCCCCAGGTGATTAGTTTTCCCTTTGTTGTTGTTTTTAACACTTTATTTGTATGTATATATTTATTCCTAGGCGGTTCCTTATACTGGTTTTTAACTTTGCCCTAAGGGAAGGGAAAAGAGATGGTAGTGATGGTGGTGATGATGATAATGACAAGTAGAACCCAAATAATGGCTGGCCCAGGAACCCTACGAAGAAAGGCAGGGCCCTGACTTTTGGCTCGCTGTTGTAACCTGGTCCCTGGTGTACAGACTGCCCCGTAACGGTGCTCAGCAAATGGGTGCTGAATGAATGATGCCGATGGTGGAGATGCTGTCTTTCGAACATTCTGTGACGCCCAACACAGACCAAAGACACGCAGCCTGCATGTGAAGTTCTCTGTGCGTGTCTTGCCAAAGAGAAGAGAATTTGCTTCTTGCACTTTCTTCCTCTGCCTTCTAAGCAAGGTCCACAGGCTGAGACAAGGTGTACGTATAAACAGACTGTATTTGCACACCCGCTCTGGGTTGATAATGGCCACATTTCCTGCCTTATGAAAACTCTGACTCTGCTGCCGAAGTTGTCTTTGAGTCCAGAATGAGATTCGTTAACCTTCCCCTGAGCTGAGGAGGGTGCCCAGGGGCCTCTCCTTGTATTACCCTTCAGCTGCCTCCTCTTGATCTTTTTCCATAGTGAAGGCAATGAGGAGTTCCTTGAGAATAAATAAAGCTAATTGCTGGAAGAGGTAGCTGATTGCCTAAAGGTAGGGTTGATTTTTTTCATTACCTCCTAAAGGAAGCAAGTGAACCAAGAGACTGTTCTAGTTTACAAAAAGAAAGGGAAAAGAAAAAGAAAAGAAACAGCTATGAATGTGTTAATTATTACAAGACATTTCAGCCTCCCTCGCCACGCACCCAGGCACAGACGGACATATATGCTGCTCTCTGTCCCCTTCCAATCTGTAGCAGCTGGAAGGGGCTTTGGGCTTGGCTTTAGGTAAAATAAAGGTTCTAACTCATTACCTACATGAGAGACCTGTGAAGCCACCTGCTCTGGAGCCGTCCTGTCTTCCTCAGAAGGCAGCTTTGGACTAGAGGGCAGAGGGGTGACTGCGAACAAAGGGATAAGTTCCAGGCCCTGGGGGCAGGATGGACCACTTGCTTGCTATTACCACCTGCCAACCTCATTGCTTTTCTGTTAGTTCAGATGGCAGCTGCTTCCCATGTCTCTCTCTCTAAGCAAACTGGGAAGCCAACATACTTCAGGTGGGAGGAGAAAGTGTGCAGAAGCACCGCTAAAAGTGAAGCCCTTCCTGTCTGTGTGTCTGTAACTCCCGAGGAGTTCCTACATGGGTGGTTAGCTCTGGCCCTGGCCCAAGAGCGGGGTAAACTGGGCTCCGCTCTCCATCTCCTCATCTATGGCAATTCAAAGTCCTTCCATAAAGAAGGGACTTACTCTTTTATGGTCACCTGCCACCTGAAACTTCTTTTTGTTTTGCTTTAAGTCAAAGTGATTCCGGGAAATAGCACTGATGCATTTCCATAAAAACATACTCGCACTAATAATATATACATTTGGACATTCCAGGGAATTCACATTGCTGACTTACTATCCTTTGCCATTCACTGACACCCTCTTCTCTGGTCCTTCCTTTTATCTAAGATCGGGCCTTGATGGCACAGCCATTCTCCTTCTATAATGTGTGGAGGGAGTATTTATATGCACAGATATAAATACTAGTGATGTGATAAATGCTGTGGAAGAGGTAAGAGGAGGGGCTTTGGGAGCCCAGAGAAAGAGACTCCACCATCTCCAGCTTCAGGGGTGCAGCTCACCTACAGTTCCCTTGGAAAATGGATGCCTGGTGAATCTTTAAGGAAAGTAGGTGAAGTATAGGAGAGACTCAGCCTGGCGGGAGGTGATATTTCCTGCCGGGTTATCTCCGTGCAAAGGGGCAGAAAGTTTGCTTCAAGGAGAGGTGCAGGTTTGGGGAGTCGGGAAGGATCGTTGAGGCTGACTGCAAGGATTTGTGAGGAGTCAGCAAACAGGCTGGGATGTCTGCAGGGGACCCAGTGTTCAGAATCAGCCCTGGGCATTGAACAGCACCTATTGTAAAATCATGTATGCTGGGTGGGCTGAAGCTGTGGACAGGCAATGGTGTCTGTCTCTTGAGAGCTGGTCTGAGTTCTTAGGCTGGCTGAACTTCAGATAGAAAGATCATTTGGTCAGATTTGGGGGAAGAATGGTGGAAGGAGGTGAGTCCTGGTAAAAGCCTTAGGAGTTAGGAAAAAAGTGAAGAATTGCTATATCTCCTACAATAAAGAATTATACTTGGTTTAATCAATATCTATTTATTTATATGTCTATATTTATCTGTACTTAGTATCTACGTGGTCATATGAGGATAATTTGATTTTAATAGCTTCATTATTAATTCTAAATTCCATAACATTCCACTCACATTTATTGAGCATCTGCCATACCTTGGACACTGTGTTTAGTGCTAGGACATGAAAACAAGAACATATAGCCTCTGTCCTTCAGATGCTATAGTGTCAGAAAGGCTAGAACAAGGATATGGAAAAAGCTCTATGAAAACCGTTTAATAAAGTTGCATATGAAAGCCCGGCATAGGACTACATAACAGTGTTATGGGCTTGTGGCACTGCGTGCATTTCTCTATGATGCTGTCACGTCACAAACATTCCTTAGGGACCAGCCATGTGCACGGGCTTTGAAGATGCAAGAGTGAGCAAGACAGAGAAAGTCCTGGCCTTCATGCTGTTCCTTTGGGATCAGAGAGATGACAGCAGGCCAGTGAGTGAGCAAACAAGATAACCATAGACCTGTGCTATGAAAGAAGTAAACAATGAGGTCAGGACATCTTTGGGAGGTGGCCAAAGTTAGATCGAGTGATTTGGGAGAGTTTCTTTGCATTTCTATGAAGTAGAAGCCCCCAAAATAGTGAAGTTTTAAAGGAAGTGTTTTCTGGGGACTACCTTGAGGGTATTGGAGCCATTTGAAAGTTGATAGCCGTCTACCTGCAGAAGGCAGGTCCATAGGAATAATCAGGGCCATCCTCCGGTGCCACAGGATTCCCTGAATTATGCTTCTGTGACAGGGGCAGATGAGAAGCAAAATGGTGTCCATATACTTTTACTGTCCAGCTTCCAAGCCTCCTATGAGCCAAGTAGATGAGGTACAACTTTAGGTCATTAACAGCACTTTACCTTTCCATTGCTGTGCCTCAAATCACCTCAAATGCAGGGGCTCACAATGACATCAATTTATTGATTGGGTCACAATTCTATAGGGTAAGAGCCCAGACAGAGCTTGCCAAGGTTCTCTGCACAATGTAGTCCCAGGGTAAAACTGAGGAACCAGCTAAGGCTGCAGTCTCCTCTGGGGTGAGGGGTCCCCATCATGCTCACCTTGTTGGCCGGATTTAGTTCCTTGTGAGGTAGGACCAAGGCCCCCATTCTGTTGCTGGCTATGGCCCGGGGACCATTTCTTGTTCCTCAAGACCACTTCAGTCCCTTGCCAGGCAGCTCCTTTCAACAGCCCTCTCACATTTGACTTCAGAAAGGACCCTGTCCCTTTGAAAGGCTCACCTGCTCAGGTCAGGCCCACCTGGATAAACTTCCTTAGGGTTTACACCAATCACCTGTTTCATAACTTAATCGCAAGCATGGCCCCCTAGTTTATACAATGCTCTGCCTGCACTCAAGGGAAGGAGGGGATAAAAACCTCCACACGGCGGGGCAGAAATCTTGGGAAAATCTTGGAATTCTGCCTCCCACCACTGGTGAATATGCAGGTGGACCTGGAAAACTAGCCTCATGCATGCCTGGCTAGTGAGATCAAGGTTTTCTTTCCGTTTTTCTCAAGGAGAAGCCATTCTTAGTTCAAACTGCTTACTTATGTCTGTTTCACTAGACATATATGCTAAGCAGGACTAAGGCTGAGTGCTTACCCGCCAGGAATCAGCTTAGCCTCAGATATATATTAGCCCATCTAATCTTTACAACATCCCTAGTAAATAAGTCCGATACCCATCTCCATTTTACAGATGAGAAAACTGAGAAAGGCATCTGAAGAAAGATGAGTAATTTACCCAAATTTATTTAGTTAGTAAATAGCCAAAGCAGGTTAGAATTCAGGCAATTAATTCTGCAACATACTGTTGTGGGACATGAGATTCCACAGTGTCTCTTTCTCTGGTCTTAAGACACCCCACAATTTCAAATTTTACTAAAACCTACCCAAACTGGCATTTCTACTAACCCTTTGACTCTAGTAACTAGTTATCGGCAGCTTTCACTGAGCTAAGAGAGCCCAAATAAGATGAAAAGGTTTGAGTAGCAAAATTACTCTGTGAGTGTGTGTGGGGTGGGGAGATTTCCTTGGATTTTCATGAATAAATATTTGTATTTTTATAAAGCAACTCCCAGCCTCTTGAGTTTTTCTCAAACAATTCAGCAACCCTGCCACTAAGAGCCATGAAGTTTTAAAAACTCTCCTTTACTCAAAGATATTAGATAAGAGAACAGAAAATGAACAATGATATAAAAAAGGCCAAGAATAAACTTTTAACCAGAATGTCTATTACTAGTACTAATTCCATTCCATCAAACAGAAGGATAAAAATGTTTTTCTGATGAGTTGAGTTCCACGGCTCTTAATCATACTCATTTATGTAAAACACTCCTTAAACATCAGAAAGGGGTCATGTAATGATTCATCTTCTGATAAGAGACAGAAGGAAAGAATGTTCTTTCAAATTTTGGTTTAGAATCTATTTATCTAACCGCTAGGTTTTTCCCCCACTCACCAGACCAAAAAATGAGGCAGTATTGAGTGTGAAATTAGGGGCTCCTCTAAGTAGATAACTTTTTGTAAATCAAGAAGCAGTGACTCATTTATTTATTGCATATTCAGGGGTAGATTCTGCTTTCTTTCCTCTTTGACTTGTGACCTTTGCAAATCTTATGGCCTTTATAGAACATGATATTTTACCATGTGCCTTCTGGATTCTGACCCATATGTTGTGTGTTTTTTTTTTTTTTTTTGAATCTGGCCTTCAAGGTATATCCTTACAACAGGGATGCCCTTCAGAGGGAAACTTGACCTTACAGGTAAGGCAACATAGCATGAATCTGTGTACAACTTGCTGACGTAAAGAGGTAACATGAACGGCATGATAAAAAGCCAGTTCCCAAGGAAAAGTGCATTTTTATCAGAACATACTAGCAGTTTCTCTGGCAAGTTTATAAGAACCAGGGTGAGAGTAGCAAATGGGACTACACAGACCACAATGCAATTTTGAAGGGTGACCAACTATCAATAGGATAACAACTGTGAATATTATTTATGAATATTGCAAGATATGCCTATATTACTTAGGTCATTGTGTTTTAATTATGGGTAGCTTATTTAGTGTGATCTTTTATCCTGTATTATGATTTCCCAAGATAAAATCTGTTTTTGATATTTAAGTGGTAACTACTCAGCCGATTTTATAAAACTAGCTTTAAAAAACCCCACAAACACCTATTTGTTTTAATTCCTTCAAGTGTGATATCATTATTTTTAGTATTCTTCTTTGAACCATGGTTTATCTATCCATAAAGCGAGAGAATTAAATTCGACAGGAGAGTCCATCTGCAGTGCTTTTTGGAAATAGAGGGAGTGCCTTGTGAGTGGGGTTTCCAGTTCCCCCCCTCATTTCAACCAGAGGGATCTGAATTCATTGTTTTTATGTTGTTGGGCTTTGGACTCTTTTATAAAGTTCTCAGTTGCAAGCAACAGAAAAATCCCACTGGAACTAATTTAAGCATAAAAAGATAATACATGTGTTTACATAATGAAGAAGGTCAGGGGCAGCTGGCTTCAGGCACAGCTCAACCCATCAGGTGGGTGCTAGTCACCTGAGGTGCTCATTTCTTTGTCCTTCACAGAGATCGGCATCCTTTGACAGCTGTGACCTCAAGCTAGAATTTTTTTAAAGATTTTATTTATTATTTCTAGGGAGAGGGGAAGAGAGAGAGGCAGAGAGGGAGAGGAACATCCATGTATGGTTGCCTTTCACCTACTTGCAGCTATGGATCTGGCTGGAGACCTGGCTGGAGACCTGTCAGGCTAGAATTTTAATGGTAGCTGTAGTGGGTCCCACACAACACACATAGAGGAAGGGTACTTTCTCAAAGAAAACTTAGGTATACTTTATCAAGAAGGAGGCAAGTTAAGGAGTATTGCATGAATTCCTCAGTGTCCACTGGAGATGCTGTCCAGAGTTTCCCTTATTAAAAACCAATTTGAAAGCTTTCGAGAAGACCATTCCTGAGACTTTTCTATGTTTCTCTGATTCTACGTTTCTCTCATTTGACAGCATCTATCTCCCCAGAATGTTCCAGATCCACAGCTGATCTCATTAAAGCTCCGAATGGGTTAACAGCTCAAAGCAAAAAGCATTGAGTATAACAAACAACATCTCAGAGGTTCTTTGAAAAAGCCCTGGTTGAGTATCCCACAATTTGCATCAACTGAGGGTTGACACAGTTGATTGCCATTTGGTGACTGCAGCCAGTTCTTGCCTTAAGTCTAACTTTATTACAGGTATCACTGAAAGAAAAGAAAATATTCTACTTATTATGAAGGGATCTGGAAAACCAAAGCCTGCTGTCTATCCAAGTCTGACTCTTGACATAAACTTCCCCCTGCCTGCTCGGGGATTAGCTGATGCCATTCCTACCTCAGGATATCAAGTGGGGCTTAAGGGATAATCCCATACTTGAAGGTTGGGAGGCCCATGTCCAGGGGCAAGCACTGTGAAGTCAAACATCTGAACCACAAAGAAGACAATCAATAAATATATACCAGGTCCCTGCTTTGTATTAGGGTATAGTGAGAGAGACAGGTCGGGTAGTCAGGTGGACTACTTTACATATAGATTGTTGCTCAGCTATAAAAAAAGAATGAGCCCTGGCTGGTGGCACAGTGGCTAGGCGCTGGCCTGTGAACCCAAAGGTTATTGGTTCGATTCCCAGCCAGGGCACGTAACCAGGTTGCAAGCCAGGTCTCCAGCCAGATCCGTAACTGGAGGCAGGTGAAAGACAACCATACATTGATGTCTCTCCCCATCTCTGCCTCTCTCCCTTCCCCTCTCTCTAAAAATAAATCAAATATTTTTAAAAAGAAAAAAAAGGATCAAAGTTTGCCATCTGCAACAACATGGATGGGCCTAGAGGGTATTATGCTGAGTGAAATAAGTCAGACGGAGAAGGGCAAATGCCATATGATTTCACTTATATGTGGATTCTAGAACACAAAACAAACACACAAACAAGCCCATAGATACAGACAACAAATTGATGAATGCCAGATGGGAAGGGGGTTAGAGGATGGGTGAAAAAGATGAAGGGATTAAGAAGTACAAATTGCCAGTTATAAAAATAGTCATGGGGAGATGAAGTATAGAATACAAAATATAGTCAATAAGACTGTAATAATTGAGTATAGTGTCAGATGGGTAATAGATTTATCAGTGTAATCACTTTGTAAATGACATAAATGCCTAATCACTTACATAATATTGTATGTTAACTGTAATTGAAAAAAAGAAATTGTGCAAATTTACTGTCTTCTTTCAAGGCCCCCTGACTTTTCTTCATGCATTCCCTTTATAATTCCTTCTTTCCTTCATTTATTCTCAAAGTTTAGCTCAGAAGTCATCGTCCCTAGCAGGTTCCCCTCCATCAACTGGATTCCTGGCTCACAATACTCCTAAAGTAATTCCTAAGTGTAGCACTTGCCATTAATGGCCTCTTTGGTTGGCTTCCCTCACTGGGGCAATGCATTCTCAGTTTTCTCATCTGTGGGGATAACAATCCTTCCTCAGAGCGACTTACAAGTATAAAACTAGAAATGCTTCCTGTGTGTTTGGCATTCAGTAATTATTCAATACTTTTAGGTTGTGAATATAAACCTTATACAAAGGTTAACATTGAAGGTAAAGAGTTTGTAACATGAGCAAGGGTGAAGCCATGACTCAGCTTTTGCATAGCCACATACATGACTGTTACCAAAGAAACAAATTCCGGAGGGCTTCAATAAACCATCAGCTTAACCATATCACTGATCAGTAACTGCCTGGGATTAACCCTGCCTTGCAGACAGATTCCGGCATACCCAGGCTTGCTCCATGCCTGCCAAGAATCTGCATTGCTCATGTGGAATATTTCCTTTGAAATCTGGGATCCCACTGAGAGGAAAAACAGCATCTCTTCTTTGGATGTATTCAAGCAGGGTTTGGATGGCCAGCGCCCAGGAAAATGCAAGAGAGGATCCCTGTTTTGGTGGTAATATTATGGCAACGTTAGACGTGACATCCAATAAGGTCTGTTTGTGGTTTATAATTCTAGGCTACAGGGTGTTAATTTTTCTTCTTCTTTTTTTTTTTTTTATGCATTCTATTTTTCTATTCTTAGACAAATTACTTAATCCTACTTTCCTGGGTTTGCCAATTCTGTAGGTGGGAAAGTAAATTTTAGTCTCTATTTTATTTTCCCTTTAAGAGATGATAACACACGAAGTCGTAAGAGAATATTTGTGTTATGAGAGCCTTGGAAGCGACATTGAAAATAAATCTCAGGTTTTACTCTAGGATATGAATGATTCATATGCCTAAGCAACACATATATTCCAAATATATTTCCATTTTTCTCCAGAAAATACCAAACTCTCATAGAGACAACGGTGAATCATTTCAGCCTTTCTTTTTTTGACTAGGACCACAATTTCACAGCCAAAAAATAAAGAACAAAAATCTGTTTCTCTTCCTTCCGACCCAAACGGAAGCTGGTGATTAAAAGGAAATCTATGTAAACTTGGAACACTGTCCCCCAAGTGTTCACCTGTGCTGGAGCATTCCACAATATCTCTGCCCTGATGCTGCAAGTTCCCACCCACCGGCAAAGGGTGGGCTTACTTTGACCTGTTTCAGCACCTCCGCACCTTCCCCTCTTCAACCATTGTACCCAAGCAGAAACTAAGGCTAATGACTGTGCGTGTTTCTCGGCAGTTTTCTGGCTGGGATTTAAAGTTAACGGATGCTCTCCCTTCCCGTCTGGTGTAGGGAGACAGAATGCTAAACCTGCAATGCTTTGCTCCTTGGGAATGAGCTGGACTTGGACTCTAGTTAAACAAGGAAGGGAGGTCTGGGCTGGGGAGGTAAGTAGGTTAGAGCTTTCATCATTGCTCTGTGTTTCCGAGCTGTATGCCCATGCCTGATTGTGTCTCAGCTTTCTCATCGACAGGAAGGAGATAATAATACCCACTTCTCTGCATGTTTGTGAGCTTCAAATAAGGTCATTCTTCAAGAGCTGCTGTGGTATAGTAGGCACTCAATAATCATTAGCTTCCTTTCTAGTGTGCCTCCTCATTTCAAGTTGATTGCATTGATGAAAAAGGGAACAATCATGTACAGCTAAGTGAATAGGAATCTTTGACTCTAATGTAATCTCACAGGTGCAGAACCAACCTTGGACAAAATTGGACAGACGCTGACATTTGTCTTCAGGTGGGCCACTTCTATTCCTGTACCCTCTGCCCTGCTCTGCTCTTTCCCCAGGGCACCTGGATTCCTCAGGGGTCTTTCTCCTTTCTCTTATCAATGCTTGTCTCTAGAAAATATCTTATACACTTATTTCCTAATGTGCAGAGAACGGGTAAGTTTCAATACATATTTGGTAGTAGAGGTTTAATCCAAACTAATGAATGGCTTCCTGTGGAAGACTGGGCAACAGCCAGATCAGTGGTCGACTTCCTACATTGCTTACTTATTCAGCAAATATGCACAAAGCTCCTTCTCACAGCCAAGTGGAGGTTTAGACTGCATGACTGGCTGACCTTTGCCCTCAAGGGTCTCCAGGTCTTGTGGGACACAACTATGTAAATATCAATAATAATAATAACAATAATAAATATTCATAGAGTACCTCCTGTGTGCTAGGCACAGCTCTGTGTTTTACGTAATATTAATTCACTTACTCATTACAACACTTTATTAGCAGTCTACTACCATCAGCTACCATTAGAGATAAAGGAACTGAGGCTCAGAAAAATTAAATACCCTACCCAAGTTTACACAGCTAGTCAATGTGGTGATTTTTTGTCCTCTAGGGCTTTTGTTCCTTACCATTTAAATGCCTCATTATACACAAGGTAGTGTGATGACCACTTTCAGAATTGTAATCAACAATGCAGGCAAAGACTCTGGGTGATTTATGTGAGAAAGTAATGGGAAAAAGAAAAATCACAAATATCCATCAGTGATAGAATGCTTATTTTAATTATGGTGTAGCTATTTGATGAAATACTTACAACCATTAAAAAAAGTAGGGATACAACTCACATGTTTAAGAGCAAAAAAAAAAAGGGTACTAAATTTTTTATATATTATTCTAATTTTTTTAAAGGTATACTTGTGTGTGTGTATTTATATATCTTTGTATGTCAGTGTGTAAGACACTTAGTACCAACACAAATGCAACACAACCCTAGCACTGGGGTAGTTTAGAAGGGGAGAGACATTTCAATCATAAGTTTCCAGGCTACCCTGAAGGGCCATGCATTGGGGGCAACATTCCCCAGGGATCTAGGCTTTGCTGGGGCAAGGGGAGGAATTGGGGAATCAGTTACAGAGAACACCAGGCTGGCTTCTTTCTCTCTAGAACTTCATCTTCAGAGCTCAGACTGTAAATTAACTCTGCTCAGGTTTGCCTCTGAAAGGAAGGAAGGATGGAAAGTCTTAGCACACCTGCCTTCCTCCAAACTTCCAGCTGCCTCCCAGAGAGTTCATCTATGATGCCTACTTCCAGTTTCTCAGCCCCTGGGTCCCATGCCTCCCAGTCCTCTCCCAGCATCCCCTGCGATGTGCCATTGTAACCCAGGAGCTCCTCTGACCCAGGATGGTCAGAAAATGGGAGCTTGATCTCTGGTTTCCAACCCCAATCTTTCTCTAGCTACTATCCAGAGTTGTAGTTGAGTGTCTGGCCCTCCCAGAAATGGCCCCCCTTCTTCAAGACACCTAGCCTTTCCCAAAGAGTGAAGAAAAATCAACATTTCAGTTGGCTGCATGCTGACTGTGAGCTAGGCATGGCCTCCTCTACTTATAACAATTACACAGGGTAGAATTTATCATCCTCATGGTCAAGGAGGAGAAAGTCTAGTTTTGGGCGGGTGATGGAGAATCTGCTGAGGTTCTACAGATGATTATAACTGCAGAGGCTGATATAGGTAGCTCTTGGCACATAGGTTCCAATAGTGGTTGTGTTTTTGAGTCTCAGAGCTGTAAGTGGCAGCTCCAAGACCACAGTCCACATGATCTCAAAGCCTTTTCTCCTCTTGCTGTGGCAAGTTCCTCACCACAACGATCTTTTCATGGAGAGTCTTCCTCCCTGGCTGCTCTTACCTTGGGGACAGAGAGAAGGGCGCTCACCAGAACCACCCCTATCTGTCAGCAGTTAGTGATGGCTTCCAGATCAAAGGGTTAGCAAGTATGCCCAGGTGGAGGGTAGGAGCATGCTAGATGTTTGCAGAAGCACTGTTTCACATTGTGTACCTGGGATGGTAATCTTTCATCCTTCCTCTGCCTTTCTTAGAAGCCTATCAAACAATACTGGGCCTTTCCCTTGTCCTTTTTATCACTCTCTGGAACAAAGTTGGGACTTGCGCAATGGCAGGGTTCTTTTCTGTGGGAACAATAATCTTATTTCAATATGTGTGGGTGAGTAGATTAAAAGTTATGGGCTGGGAGCTCAGTTGTAGGACTAGGGAGGGACTGGGTGAAATAGTTGTGTGATTAATAAACCCCTGCATCTTTATGGCCCAGAAAGGAAAGCTTGCTACAAGGATTATCAGTTCAGGTTGGGAATGACTCACCCGAAAGTCTTCAATGGTTTAGGTGGTAGAAGCAGGTGGAAGGGAATGGGGGTAAAATCACCCGCCATCCCCTACACACACCCCTTCTGACAAAGAAAAGTATGTTATGTACTCAGAGGGTTTTAATCCTTTTTAAGTCTTCCTCCCCCTTAGGGAAAGTTCACTAAAATTGTGGAGAGAATGTACCATGTAATAGATGCTGCTTCATATTCCACCGGCATAGGGTATGAACAGCACGTGTTGAAGAGGCAGAGAGTTGGAGATCAGCTGGGTGGGTAGGTGATTTTGAATAGCCACGTGCACTCAGGCTTTCTGCAAGGGCAAATGTGGCTAAGTAAGCTGTGGGGCATCCTGCAGGTCCATTTATTCATTGAACGTTTCTCAAACACCTGTCAGGACTGAACAAACGGATGTTGGTCAGCAGGGTCTATCAAGACCCCTCTTGCTTTCTGCCTGAGTTGAGACCCAATTAAGAAAAGAGGCATTGAGGTTAGGCAGCTGGAGATTGGACCATCACCAGTATGACAGATAAACACTACTCGGAGCAGAAAGGGAAGCGAGTGATGGCTTTCCTAACACCAACCCTCAGAATAAATCTAACTCATTCGTCCATTCTCTGGCCCTGCCGGACCACTGCAGGGGCTCCCACCTGTGCGTGTGCTGGGGAAACCCTTCTTCAGCAAAACTTGCAGTAAGGAGGGGCAGTGCAGAGCCCACTCACACCCACAGCCACCCGCCCTCCTCCCTCTCTGCGAACACTTCACATCCTTCCCTCCCACCATCCTTTCACACTCCACGGTAAATCCCCTTTCTTGAACCCCACAGTCCCTGAAACCCCACCACGAACCCCAGACTACGCCCCCACCACCCACAGACGGCCACTTCACACTCCCCCGTCCTCCTCCCCTCCCAGCCCTGCACACTGCACCCTAAGCTACGGTCCTCTTCCCATCAAGCACTTCATACCCCACAACGAGCCCTTTCCTTCCCCCTCAACCTCCACAAGTTTTCTAAAGGACATTAGTGGAAAACAGAACAACATTTCATCATCAAATCCTTGAAAGATGTTAATCAAGTCTCTGATCCCAAGGACGTACCGTAGAGCTAAGAGTGGAAGAAGAGCCACATTTTCTGCTTTGCCGCGCTATTGAAACCAGTGAATATGGAAAGTGTGGTGTTTGCGTAAGTCACCCACAATAGAAACTTTGCAACATGTCTGAGTTCTGTGTGACAGCCAACACATACGGCAGTCCTGAATCCCATCCCTCAGTTATTGCGGGTAACACACAGGATTTATCTTTATAAATAACACAATGTTAGTAAGTTTGAAGAACTACCACAATCAGTTGAAACAAAGTCGTGCACAACTTCAAGCGTACAGAATTGAAATAAGAACCAAGGAGAACTGGAACTTCTGAGCAAATACATGGTCCATCGTTCCTCATTCAGTCCCCATGTTGAAGGACCAACATAAGTAACTGAGCTGGGATAGGGCAGGGCATGAGCAGTTCGCAGTATTTTAAAAAGCCTGAAATAAATTCTGCATTAATTTTCACCACTACTTTATGGTCTGACTAAAACATCAAATGAACTGTGTTTCCAGCTTGCATTACTGTCTGATTCCTGTTGATCGGAAGTTTTGATGGGCAATTTGTTTAGACTCACTCAATCAATAAAATGGGAAGTGAACTAAGTACTCATTGAATGCTGCCATCATTTACTTGTGGATAGAACCCTTTCCAAACTTTGGATCCATGGGGTAAAGACAACAAAAACAATACTCCATCTGGTAAAAAGGTGTGTGGGTCCCACTCCACCAGTCCAACTCCATGTCTTGCAGGCAAGTCTAGAGCGATCAGACTAGCGGTTCTCCAAAGCTCTTGGCTGGACAGACCCAATTCTCCATCAGTTGGTGGGTGTGCACAGAGAAGGCAAGCAGCCTGCCTCCTTCACTGGTGTCATTTCCCTCAGTGCCTAGGTATTGAATGGCATTGGATTAACATCATCTGATTTACTCAATTTTCCCAGATCGCACTTCTTTCAACGAAGCCATTGCTGGGGCTTCTAGTTTCCACCATTTTTTTTCCCCTGCCGTTGAGTGAACACTGAATACTGTGTTAGAATTAGTCATTTGCTGGCGGTGCCAGCCAGCAGCCTCATAACCAGAGGCATGTCACAGAGCATGGCTGTTGCAGTGAACTGGAACGGAAATGGAAATACATGAAGTGTTATTTTCCCATCCTGACACACCAGAGAATGGCACCAAACTTAGAAATGTGCCATGGGAGGCACTTGGGGAAGGAGATGTCAAGTCCAGCAAAGGCCTTACGGTCAGTGAGCCTGGCTGGGAACTGGGCCGATTTGGTGTGTCGGGCTGCATGATGTGACCTATGGCAACTCCTAGTGGGTGTCGAGGGATCACGTGGCCCAGATGGGGCGTTAAGGCACATGATGGTGATGTTCCAAAGGATGCCTGGAAGAGGAGGCTGTGTCTGGAACCGATAAGCCCTGGGTATTTGTTTGCGCCTTACTGGAAAGCCATGTAAATGAATGGAAACTTCCTGGCAAAATACTTTGACTTGTAGCAACTTCTCTGTCATACTGGAATGACAATCTAGAAGGAGGGTTGGCCCACGCCCTGTTCATGTTAACACAGCAAAGCAATTGTCCCTCTGGCCATAGGAGAGATCCTGTTTATGAATGGAAGAAAACTTCAGATGCGGCATTCAATTAGACACCACGGAGAGGAACAGGGCCTTCCACAAGCTGCCCAACAGCCCCTCTGCACAGGACTCCCGGGCTTCAAGTCTGGTCACTTCCATGGGGAGGTTCACAAGAGTCCAGAAGCATCTCACTGACATGACTATGGCCAAATCAGCAAGCAGCGATTCGGTTCAGGGTAGCCTGCCAGCCTGCCTGCTGCGGGGTGCTCCTGTGCTAAGCTCATAAGGACACCCACTTATTCAATGAATACTTAGTGGGCAGCTGCTGCATGCCGCATGCTGCGCAGATCCCTGCACGTCCAACAGTGAGCAGAACTACAGACCCTGTCCCCAAGGGGCTCCAAGCCTGTGGGCAGGCCTAGATCCATGGACAGCAGAGTATACTGAAGTGAGGCAACTCACCCCACCAGGGCCTCATCCACCTTCAGAGGATCGGGAGGGAAGATTCAGAGGAGGTAACACTTCTGACCTTCATCACCAAGATGCATGCGCAAGGTTGGCCCGTTTAAGAAGCCGGGAGGCAGGAGAAGGAAAGGTGTGAGTAAAAGCACATGGGTGAGAAACCGTCTAGTATGCGGCGCGGTCTGTCTGCTCCTAGTGGAAGGGAATTTTTATTTCTTGGTGGAGAGGCTTGGATATGGATGAGGACCCCAAGCAACTAAGAAAGCTGCAGTCTCATTAGAGGAGTAAATAATCTGATCTATGTAGTAACTGGAGATACATAGAATATGCATGCTATAATCTGATTTTATATATATATATACATGTGTGTGTGTGTGTGTGTGTGTGTGTGTATATATATATGTTCTCCTTACAAAACTACTCACATTCTGGCTTACCCCTTGCTGTAGCATGCCTAGGTGGAGGAGACAGAAGCCTAGTGTCATTTTGGAGGACGCAGCCCCCTCAGAACAGTCCCCTGCATCCGAGGGCAATGCCTCAGGGGTCTGCAAGCCCCTCAGGGAAACCTTTTGTCGTCAGCAGGACGCTACAAGACCACGGCCCACTGAAGTGTGGGATTGTGTGGGAGCAAACAGGTGGCTGACATACAGTGCCCAGAGCTGAGAGCCACAACGCGCTACTGCCACCAGCGCCTGAAGGACACAGTAATGTCTGTCGCTGGCGGGGGGTGCCAGCATGAGGGGACATCCACATAAGAAGCAAGGCATTCCCCTTGCTGAGGATGCTGGGACCGTCCTCCCCTGCACCACGAGGCTGGTCTCACCAAGCAAGTGTCCTTGGGCGCACAGGAAAGGGTGTGGAAGAAGCTGGAAGGATATGCATGCATCTTCAAGAGGCCCAGGTTATCTGAGAGAGGGGCTGCTCTAGGCCAAAATGTTGTCCCCCTGCAACTCTTTAGGGACCAGTGCTGGGTGTCACCCATTTTTGTGCTCCAAGCAATTAGCACAAAGCCCAGCATTGAAGAGTAACCCAGGAGGGGAGCACTGAACGGTAAAGGAAGGGACCAGGGAACAGCATCAGCGGTTACAGCAACCCACAGGCCTGAACTCACAGAGTCAGTAAGGGGAGAAGAGACGACCACCTCCTGGTTGGAAAACGATCGCGCAAATACAGGGGTGACAGCCCTATTTCAAATCATTTACTGTGGATGAGAAACCCAATTCAATGAAAGGAAATCATATAGTTGTAGAAATAAACAAGATTGGAATACTGAAAACTAGGATGAGGGGCCATATTAAAAAGCAAAGGTGGAGGAAAAAAAAAACACACACACAATACAGTCCGATCTGGGGCTGTGTTGACAAAAGCAGCATGCACAGATTAAGGGAGCGGATCGGAGGGCCCCGGGGTGCCCCACGGAAGGAAAACATCGACAGTTTGTGTGCCTATAAAATCAAACCTGTTTTGGTCTCCTGAAGGATGAGACCAGCGGGAGGAGAGCCCAGTGGTCTCAGCGGAGGTGAGCCTACTCTAGTTCATTGCCAGTGGACCCCAAACGTACGACTGGGTCCAAACAAGATGGGCAGAGCTGTCCCCTCGACCTGCACAGACGGCAGACGCATAAGTGAACCCAGTTGGGTCCGAAAATCTTGCCGGCCACTCCCGAGGCTGGGAAGCAATGCAGATGCTTATCCGCTCCAGACGCTGCCTTTGGAAGTGGTTCATTACACGGTAATTACTAACTAATAAACCACCCGAGTCAAGGAGGCCTCACCTCACCACTGCGTGAACCTACAACGCTGACACCCTCCACACTTACCTATTTCTTGGGAGGACTCAGCATATGTGCCCAGCACGTACTTCACACTGAACACATTCTGACTGTCATTAGCAGTTTTGTGAGTGAGCGAGGGGCAAGTACCGGCGGGGAAATGAAGACATCACTTAGCAGGCATTCTTTCACACATCAGAACAGTGAAATAGTTATTTTCATTCTCTCTTTCTCTTTTTTTTTTTTTTGATTGATCCCTTTATTTTGGGAGAAATCGCTTCCTTTGTATGTCTGTGTACTGGGCACACGTCCAAATGAAGACAAAGAACCTCAGATGACAACACAACCCCCGATTCTTTGTGGCAACTGTGAACATCCTTTGTTTTACAGGTTCTCCCGTGGAGGCTCTTTCTCCACCTGGATGGAGGTGAGTGTCAAAACGGAAAACGAGTCGGACCAAGGATATGACACGCTCACGTGACCTTGAGCCTTTCCCGAGCTGACAAAGAGCAGAGCAGCCTAAGGAGTCTGTTGATAAGACTCTGCAACAAAACAGAGGCTGCACATCAGACTTTCAAACAACCCCTGTTAAAAACAAAACCCTCCCCTGAGAACTCTATACATTATCTCTGTCATACATTTCAAAATCCAGAGCATGTAGCGAAGGGTTCTTTCTCTGTAAGTATGAAGGAGTCACAAGTAATGTAAGCAATGATCAACTTACTATTAGAAGGGGCAGCACTGTCTAAACATGGGTTCTCTGCAACTACTGAGTCCCAGGTCACACGGGGTACACTCTCTTCCTCCTGAAATGCCCTATTTTTGTGACTTGAAGACCTTTGCTTCTCCACCTGTGGGCTATCGAGCCAAGAGCAGAAGGGGTTAGTTTTGTGCGTATACAACACAGCCTCCCATACAATTTCAGAGCCATTCTCCGACCGCCCTGGAAGTAAGATAGTCCTCAGGGATGAAAACTGTTACAAATGGAGATCAAAATGCTATGGCTCGTGGGTAATTCATGAAAACTTTGACTTTGCGCTGTTTACGTATTTTACTCCTAAATTTGTTCCCGTGGAGGTTACTCTAATTTCACCGCATCACCGCACATGCAGCAGCTGGAGGCAAAAGCCTCTTTTCTCCTCTCACATTCCTTAAATTGAAAATCTGGGTGCCTTTCGGAGCGGTGTGACTAGGGCGTCACAAGCCAACATCAGCAGCCCGGCCTCTGTTCTCAAACCTCGGAGGACAAAGCCACTTCCAGGATCTTTGACATTCTTGACAGGACCGGCTTCCTTCCCACTGCTTCCTCCTGCACCCACCCAGATCCCATCTTCAAAGCCAGCCATGTACGCGAAATCCCTCTCCTGTTTCCAACCCCTTCCACCCCAACTCTCTGCCTTTTCTTTCTGTTTTCCAGGCCTCTCGTAATATGGGGGCCACCGGATAATTGAGGACAAGCTGCCTGTTTTGGGGCCAGCTGGTTAGTAACTTAAACTTTAACTGCAAAATTCCTGTACCATGTAACGAACATAGCCCCCCCCACCCCCCACCCTCCGGGCTTATGTTACATTCACGGTTGGAGAGTTGCCTGTAGTGTTATGAGAGCAGTACATGTCTTGCAATAAAAAATAATATTTTAAAACTCTATGGCCCTGGCTGGTAGCACAGTGGATAAGTGAACCTGTGAACCCAAAGGTTGCTGGTTCGATTCCCAGCCAGGGCACATAACCAGGTTGCAAGCCAGGTCTCCAGTCAGGTTCATAGCTGGAGGCAGGTGAAAAGCAACCATACACTGATGTCTCTCTCCCTCTCTGCCTCTCTCCCTTCACCTCTCTGTAAAAATAGTGAATAACATCTTTAAAAATTAATAAATAATAAAACTACGGAAGCATTGCCACAGTTTAGCTCTTGTCTGTCATGGTTTCTTACATGGACCAAACAAGCAGCACCATGTCCTTAACATTTTCAGCTGTTTGATTATGCTTTTTAATGGTTCAGTTGACAAATACAAGCTTAGAAGAGCATGTAGAGAAAATAAAGGATGGTATTTTAGAAATACCACAAAAGATAAAGATACTTTCATCAAGTCAGTCTTGGGACATAAAAATTCTTGTGGCATCCGAGTTTTTCAATATGTAATCAGGTCTTTCAAAGGGATGGACTAGCACCATCCATCACGGGACACCGGTACTAGAGTGAACAGCCTCTCCTGTCAGACCCGCTGGGTTGGGTCCTACACACGGTGCCCCGAAAGAAAAGAGAAAATGCTGTTGAGTGTTGTTCACCCCAAATCTTAGCTGCTATCTTATACAGTTGATTCAATTTAAGGGATATTCAAGGGCATTTTACATGAGCAAGATTTCTGCCCCTGAGCCTCAGTGAGAAACTGAGGGAAATGAAGCAGGTTATCAAAGAGATACCTTCACTCCCATGTTCATATCAGCATTTTTTACAGCAGCCAAGGTATGGGCACGTCTTCAGCATTTGCCAACGGCTGAGCGGGTAAGGAAGATAGAGATACATTTAGTGGGACATTATTAAGTCAGGAGGAAGAAGGAAACTCTGCCATTTGTGACATCATGGATGGACCCTGAGGACATTGTGCTAAGTGAGATAAGCCAGGCAGGGCAAGACAAGTACTATGGGATGTCACTTACATGTGGAATAAAAAAAAAAAAAAAGCCAAAATCATAAAAACTGAAAGTAAAATGCTGGTTAGTAGGGGCAGGGATGTCGGGGAATAGGAGAACTGTTTAAGGGTACAAACTTGCAACTTGTACACGAAGAGGTCCTGCAGATCTTCTGCACAGTATAGCACATGTATACCACGATATTGTATGATAATCATCCCATGTGCTAAGCGTCTAGACCTTCCTGAATCTTGCAACCATAAAAAAGAAATGATACGTATGTAATGTGATAGAGGTATTATCACTACAATGGTAATTATGTTACAATATGTAAATGTGCCAAAAAAAAAAATCTTGCACACTTTTAGTGTATGCAATCTTTCAAATAGATTTCAACTAAAAAAAAATAAAAGTAGGGCATTCAATCCAATCACCTATTTTATTCTTGAATCTCCCCAAATGCCTTCTTCGAGTCATGGCTGAATACTTCTATTGCTGAGAATTTCACTACCTCATGAGGCAGCCTATTTCATTATTTTTGAAATGTAAGACAAGGATTCAGGCACACTCAGGTTATTTGGGAGGCAGTGCACAGTTGGGACATGGAGCATTGACTTTAGGGAAGGACAGGGAAATGCATGTGGGGTGTATTTTTAATTAAGTTATTAGGTCAGATAATGGGAGCTTAATCCTGCCTGCTAAGGAACTCTAGGAAACAATTTTGAACACGCATCGGAATTCTCTAACCTAGGGAATGAGATTGCTGGAGAAGTTACCTACCAGAATGCACAATTACATGACAAAAACTGCATCGAGTTTACTCCCATCCACGTGGCAGGCTGAAGTTGCAGAACACTTCTCAGCCTCCTAGCCAGGCATCACAGCCCTAGAAATTGTCTGAGAAGATAGGAGTAGGGCTTCGATGAGGTGTCCTACAAGGTGTGGGCGCCTGTCCTGCATTGCAACAGGCATATGCCATTTTGGCTTCTCAGGATCTCTCCCTCTCAGTTTGTTAACCTCCCCCTTGGAGAACCTCCCCTTCCTTCCCCTTGTCTCGGTCCACAGGATTTGGAAGGTGCTGATCTAGCTCCCCCTTTCTGACTTCCTAACTTCCGAGTCAATGCATTCCCGGGTCCTGGCTGATAACTGTGAACCATTTCTTACTTGCAGTGATTTGTTTCGAGGTGGATGTATGTCAAAGCCAGCTGATTCAGAGCGAATGCTGGGATTTTCCTAGAGGAATTAGGAAAAGGAAGAATGTACTATCTCCCAGGGCTGCTGATAGCCTGTGAGCTGAGATGCTCTTGTGGCCACCTTTGTCTAACCCTGGGAATGAAGCCAGCAGGAAAACAAACAAACAAACAAACAAACATACTTCTGTCCATCTTGTTTGAGTATCTATAACCAGATATGTGTGACTGCCCCTGGATTTTCATCCTTGATCAGTTCTGAATGGGGTGCTGGCCAAAACACTTACTTCAAGTCTCCATCTATCTGCCTTGGCATCTCTTCTCATTTGTCCTAGGACATACGGATCAATTCCCCTCTGTTTTTCAAGTGCTCATCCATCAGAGATAAAGAGAATTATGTGGTGTAGGCAGTGCATGCATGTGCAGTGATTAAAAACAATCTTTGTTGCCCTGGCTGGTAGCACAATGGATAAGGCGCCGGCCTGGGAACCCAAAGGTCGCAGGTTCGATTCCCCAGCCAGGGCACATAACCAGGTTGCAAACCAGGTCTCCAGTCAGGTCTGTGGCTGGAGGCAGGTGAAAAGCAACCATACATTGATGTCTCTCTCCCTCTCTGCCCCTCTCCCTTCCCCTCTCTCTAAAAATAATGAAATAAAATCTTAAAAAAAAAAAAAGATTAAAAAAAAACACAATTTTTGTTTTTGGATTCTGACCAACCTGAATTTTAAATGTAGCTCAGGTGTTGGCTACTTGTAGCCCAGAGTAAGATATTGAAACATTGTAAGCCTTATTTTTTTAATCATCTACAAAATGGAAAGGGGTCCCTGCTTTCCAAGGGTTTTGAGAGCTAAAGCTTGGAATGTGCTTAGAAAGAGGATTTTTTTATGGTAAATGCGCAATTTGGAGATATTTGAAGCAAAAATTACAGGATTGAATAGATTTTTAAAGGTTGATTTCGCGACATAGGTGTTTGGCATAAAGAACTTCATAAAGATCGCTGCAGTGACCATGTCTCGTGCTGCACTGTCTCTTCTCTTGGATGAAACTCTGTCATTCCTGGGCATTCATGGTTCACATTCTTCCGATATAATCTCAGAAAGTCTATGACAATAAGGGAAGATGTTTGAATCTGAGCCTCGCTTGGAACTAACAGCGACGTGAGATGGCTCCGTGGGTATCACGCATGCTTTTGGATCCTAAAATCTACTACTCTTATCAAGTATAGTTCAGATGAAAAATGTATCTACTTAAAAATCTTGCCTGGAGTGCACAGCAGCGACTCACGTCACCAGGAAAGTAGCCTTCATTTCTCTTAAAGCAGAGGTTGCCACTGATACATAACCTCAGTGACAGGACTGGTTTGACCTGGCAGAGGTGCCGGTTTTCACGCCCTGCCCCCCCCCATCTATAGGGCACACTTGAAATTCTTGCCCAACACTGGGCCGGTCAAGCTCCTTACAAAACACAGGCTTAGGAAAATGACGAGGCCAGCAGCAAGTCACAAAGTGCAGCCATGGTGTGGCAACGCTGAGGGGCTGATCTTTCACCCCCAAGTAATGGGTGGGGTGCTTATCCAACGTTTTCATTGCTGGACCAGAGAGTATGCCCTGAGACTGGCATCGTCCCTGAACCATGCATCCTGTTCTTGACCCATTGCAAAAGGATAGTCTGAATTCCTACTCTGATTAGCCATTTGTAGCCAGTGGTCTTCTGTTGCCTTTTCTGCAGATTCGATTCCTGAGAAACAGACTCAGGGATGGAGACGTGCATATAGGAAGTTGATTGCATGCGTGTCCAGGAATAACGTTCGTCAGAGATTATGGGAAGCAGGATTGGGCCGAAGCTCGACTGCAATACTGGTGCACCTGAAACCTTGGCCTACAGGGGACCCCATCCCACAGGGGACCTGCAGATTCCCCTAAGCACCGAGATCTTGCCCTCGTACGTTCAGAGCGCCCAGGTACTGAATCAGGCTGACCGCAGGGAGTGGGTGTAAAATAACTGGTCGAGAGAGCAAAGTAGCTGCCTTCCAAGGGGGAAATTCCCATCAGCAACCAACATTCTTGGCAGCTGGGGACATGAGTGACTTGATTCCGGGTCCCCATTCGAGGAAATTTGAAAGTACCTTTGGCATTTGGCTTGCTTCAGACCAAAAACGAAATCTGAAAACATGAAACGAAGGCCCTTCCTCAGGAGGAATGGAAGCAGCATGATGACAAACCGGCTTGAGAGGTGGAGTTCATGGGATTCCATTCTGCATATTCTACTCTCGGTGTGAACCTGGAAGAATCCCACTCAATAATTATATATACGGCTTCTCTGGGTAGCAGCGTTGTACTTCTACAGTGATGTTGGGAATAATATCGCTTGCCTGGCATGTTTGAAATAATAGGAGATGAGATTCTTGAAATACAACCAAAGTACCTTGCACATTGCAGGTACTTAATAACTAGCAGTTTCCCTTTACCTTAAAGACAATGAATGGTCTGTCTTGACGTCCTTCTTTATCCCAACATTATAACGAAGAATGTATCAGAATGTAGAAAGTTTACAGTTGGTTGAATGCAGAGGAGTATAGGCAACAAATGAGGAGACAAATATTGAGATGGAAGTCAATACAGACTTCACTGAGAGTACAAGCCAGGAACCCTCCGAACAGTTGGAGCAATTCGGGAGGGCTTCCTGGAAGAGGAGAAATCTGACCTGTGCTCTGAATCATAAGGAGGGGTGAGGATGATCATGGAGCAGTGAGAATGAGAATTCAGGGAGGGGATTCTCAGGTCCAAAAGCAACTGAGACCAGGGCATATTTGGATGTCTGTAGGTGTCACAGAACATATGGAGCATAATCTGGGAGGTGGTAGGCAACAAAAGAGGCTTCATTTCAACGTGCTTGGTAACAGCAGCTCTTAATTCATTACCATGGGTTGGGAGTCTCTTGTTTCAAATTCACGAAACAGCACTGAAGGCGAAGGGTAGCTGAAAGGGTTCATGGCCTTGTTTAAATAAGGTCTACCTGGGGCTGGAAACCAACTGGCATGGGTCCCACCTGCTCCACCTTGTTAACAGCCCTGGATCTCAAGTTTAATGGTCCAGCTGGTTTAGGCCAATTTTGATAAGTAGCCCCTGTTTCCTTTGGATGATGGGAGAAGTTATTCTCCTAAATCCTACGATCAAATGGAACCAAGATCCAAATAGTGTTCGAAGTTCAGAGCAAGCCCAGGGTGCTCACATGGTCCGTAACAGGAGCAGTTGTGTGAGATGAGGCAGGTCTGCTCCCCAAGTCTGTTCTCAGGGGCCAGGCTCCACCCTCGCTCACCCGGCTCCGGCCCAGTGTTGGGGGAGCCAGGCGCCCCGTGGCCCGTCTACGACATGATTTCCACTGTAAACTTTGTTTTCATTCTCTGTGAAAGAGGACTTTATGCTCCGAAACTTATGAAAGAAAAAAAAAAAAATCCATTTCACATGAAATTTTTCAAGTTTGGCCTCAGCCCAAGTAGGATTAGGAAAAAAAAAAAAAAAAAATTGGCAAGTGAAAGTAAAATATTCCAGGAGGCTTTTAGAAATGCAGAGTGTTAACCAAAAAAATAATTAAAACTTTAGAGTGCCTGGCTTGACCATTTCAACGAGGGTGGTGAGTTTACTTACACACGTCTCATCCTGGTCCACTTGTATACTTCCTAAAATGATATAATTCTCCAGGCTTACGTAGGACTTCATGATTTCAAAGCAATTCCATTATTCACTCCTATTTTTAACATATTATTACTGCGAGGTAAGCAAGGCCAAGAGATAAAGAACTAAAGATGAAAACAGATAATGTGACTTGCCTATATTGATTATGGCTAATATTTGGTGGAAAAAGTATAATCTTTGGATATAAGGCACAACTTATATCTTTGGATATAAGGTTCAGAGATGCTGTAGCTATGGGCTACCTGAGTACTAAAGCCTTGGTTACATACAAACTCTGAGCCTTGACTTACTTGTCTGTAAAATGGGGACAATAGCATCGTACAGTATAATGTGAGAATCCCACAAGATGGTGGTGGAAATATTCTTTTTAAGTCATAGTGTCACTTTCATGTTAAATGATATTTAATGCAATTAGACATGTAGTTCAGGACAGAAATGAATTCAACCCATGTTTCCTGAGTCCTCGGTCAACATTTCTATGCATAAGGGACCATCCTCATCAATCTCAAGCCAGCATCATCAGTTTATCTGGAAAGTATCAGATAAGTAGATCACAGGATCTATTTTAGATCTATTAGCTCCCCATCACTTTTGCCCCTTGTTAAATGGGGCTGAACAAGGTTCATGGGGAACATGCTGGGTTTTTTTGTTTGTTTTCCACATGGATTCTCTTTGCTTCCTGAAGAATGGCCTCTTATGGAATTGGAGTGGCACTGTTGATGAGCTGCATTGCTGCTAGTTACAGAGTGCAACCTATAGGAAAACAACATCCCAGTCTCAAGGACTCTTCTCAAAGGCATCACAAGCAAGGCTCACATACCCACAAGTCTAAGCATCTGCCAAATCATGTCTAGGAAAAAAAAATACAACAAAATAAAACCAACCAAACATCCTAAACTAAGCATCAAAACAGTGACCAGCCATGCACAGAAAAATCTGAAGTTCCCCAGATGTACCCTCTCAAGGAACTGAACATGAAGAACTTCCTGTAAACAGAAGCGAGCTCTTCATCATCACATGTCTTAGATTTTAAAGCAGCAGCAGTGTAACAGTAATGTGTGTGTCTCTGCTTCCTATCTTCTCAGGTGACTGTAAAAACTAGGACAGGTGGTGATGGATTCTCCTTCCCCCATGGAACTCGGATAGGGTGGGAGAGCTACACTTCCTAAGCCCTTACTCAGTGCCAGGCGCTGTATTGGATTCTTCACATGACTTATCTCATTCATTCTTTGAAATAATTCTTAAGTGGCAGGTATTAGCATTACCCCTCCTTGACAAATAAGGAAAGAGACTGGAGAGGGGTAAATAACTTGCTCATGTTCACGTATTTATTAACCAGGAGAGCCACAATTCATATCTGAATCTGTTTCCTATTAGCCCTCTTTGCTTTTCACACAGTCCAGTGCCTGAAAAATAGTTTGTGCTTCTGGATACAGATTAAGTTGTCGTAGTGCCATGCCTAAAATAATGTTTATATAAGATGTAGTGCCCTGGACAGACACAGACTTTATGTTAGAATTCTATAAGGGCTAATTCTTCCTTAGATACCAGATCTTGGGTCTCCACTATACTACTCACATACCATCTACCCATTCAGATAGAGATGAAAGGCATGAATTACAGTCATAAAATATAACTCTTCAAACAACCGTTTGCAGTAGGCATTGCTGTTACTTCTATTATAGTTTGTGAACTCAGAAAATGAGGCATGGACAGTTTGCCAAAGCACAGCTGAGATTCAACCTAGGCAGTTCTAAAATGTTCTTTGATGCCCACATTTCTCCAACTTGGCTGCAATTTAAAATCCCCTGGGAATTTTCCATACTCTGGGAAGCCTAGACTTCACCCCCCCAAGATTCAGATTCAGTTGATGGGGGTGAGGTCCTGGCATTCAAGCTATGTAATTCTACCATTCTACAGACGGGGCTGAGAGGCCCTGTGTTAGTTAGACCACCTCTGAATCTTGCTGTTGCAGAAGCCTTGTTCTATACGCAAGCCAGACCTGACTTCTACAAACCAGGCTGTCTGAAGTCTTAATATGAACCAAATGAGTCAGATGATTGGTTAAGAGTAATCAAAACCCTCACCTGGAATGAGAACTTCCTGTGATTTCAGTCCCAAGCACCATGCTGGAAGCTTTCTATGGCTTATTTCAGTTAATCCACAGAACAGCCCTCTGTGGTAGGTGTCATTAGTCTGGATAAGTTATGCCACATCTACTGCATCTTGATTCCTCCCAGTTTGGTCGAATGCAGGAGCATGAAGCTTTGCCACTCACAGTGTGGTCCTTGGAGGTCACCTGGGGGTTTGTCAGAAATACAGCTTCTAAGACCCCTCCTAACCCCCATCCATCTAATCAAAATGTATACTTTGATCGTATAAAAGAACATGGTTGTCCTTAATAATGGCTCTAATGGTGGTCAGTCAGTAGGCAAACCAATAGTTGTCCATTGACTAAAATACAGTACAGCATATTGTTGATTTTCCTCCAACATAACTTTAGTACTCAGCACATGACCTTCTATTACCATCAACCTGGACGCCACTCTTACACAGAACTAACCTGGCCAGATAACCGCTGTTGGGGAGAAAGGCTTTCTTTGCTCCTGGTGTTCCCGTCCATGGGTGAGCATGTCCACCATGCTAACAATCCTGTCCTCACTGTGCACATCACCCGTTTCTCCCCAGAGGAGGACTCTTTAACATGATTTGTGGGCATGGAAGAAAAACCCAAGCTCATGGACCTAGGTCAGCCCACCCTCACTACCTAGACTTGGGCCGTTCACAAAGCACATTTGCCATTGTTCTCAGCCATGCGGGGATGTTCACGAAACAGTTCCATCTGAAGTCTGGAGCATTCACGCACCACCTATGCCTGGTGGGTACATTTGTCCACACGACTGCAGGTAGACACCCATTCTCCAAAGTGGCATTCTCTGTCATGAAGGTAGCATTTTCATCTTACGTGTGTGAGAGGCAGAAGGATACTAAGGATGAGCGCACAAGTGATGGTCTCAAACAGCTAAGAATCAAATCCCTACTCTGTTACCTGCTCGACTAGAGTTGTAAGGATTCAATGGGCTAATAGACAGAAAGCATTCAGCACAGGGCCTGGCACAAGGCAAATGCTTTCCTTCTACTGTTCATTTGGTTCAGAGCACAGGCCTAGCAAAAGGTATCATGGGCTAGCTCTGTTCACACCTCAGTAACAGAATTTGAGAGTAACTTGTAAACCCATTCCGCTCAAATCACTCATGATTAGGCTAATCTTACACCTGAATAGGTCTCATTTCCAGAATTATCTTTTCAATTTCAGACCTCATAATGCCACTCTGAAGTTCTGAAGGAGTGCAGACCCCACCCACCAACCCACCAATGAATGGGGTTTCAAACCCTCCAAAACCTGACCTCAGCCTACATTTCCAACCTGTCCTTTCTAACGAAGCCTCTGCGCTGGTCCCAGCCCAACACTGCAAACGGTGCCTGAACCCCAGCACTGTTTTTGTGCCATGCTAGCCCTGTTCACAGTTCACATTACTGGCAGGAGACTAGGAGACTGTGTCTGGAGTGGGACCATGTCCCCTTCACTTCTGTATACTCATCTTACCCGGCACCTAACTCAGTGGTCTCCTAAATGGTTCCTCTAGTACCAATTTGCCACAAGGTCCTCTCAATGCCTTCTCCAAAACATTAATCAAACGTATCTACCTCTTCCCACCTCCAGCTGACCTCCAATAGCTCCTACCAGGTCTACTTCGATAGCTTCCTAAAGTCTGCTTCAATGCTGGACCTGGTTCAGGTTATTCCCCAGCGATAACTTATAAATCAAATGAGGTTACCTTCCTGCTTAATGAGCTCCCTTCAGTAGTGACACTGAAACTAAATTTTGACCCTTTTCATACTTGACTTTCTAATCTCGTTTTATGTAAGCCCTTCCTGTCCCTTTACTCACTGTGCTCTATTGACACTTATCTCCTTTCAGTTTCCTGAACAGGCCAACCTTTCCCCCCCCCCTGAGCTTCTAGTACATTCTGTTCTTTCTGCCTGGAATGGTCGAACCTTCCTCTTCCTCTTTTTAAACAGCGAGTTTCCCCTGTCCCACCCTGATTCTCAGCTTAGAAACCCTATCTTAAGAGCAGACAGTCCAGATCTTGATCTAAGATGAGACCCTTCCCCACTGTGGCGTTCCCTGTACCCTGGAACTGAACCCCTCTCTCCTCATTATTTTTCACTGCCCTTGTAACAACTGGTGACGATCGTGAATGCAGGTTTTCCAGTGGTTTATTGCCTGTAGTCTTCCCTAGACCCACAGCTTCACAGTGGCAGGAACGAAGTCTTTGTTCTCACAGCCTTCGCAGGCCAGCTACAGAGCCCGACACACATGAGATAAGAGAAAAATATGCTCAGTGGATGACAGTGTAAGAGTGGTTGCTTTGGGGCTCCCTTCAGTCTTGGCACCCTATAATTTTGCTCATGGAGCCCATCCTCAAGTTTCGGTTTGCAGACTGCTGTATTCTTGGCTGGCCGGGGAGGCTTGAAGGATCCTTAGAGTAGAAAGGGGACTCAGAATGCACCTGGTCAAAGGCTTGCATTTTACAAGTCAGAAAATTAAGACCCAGGACTTGTAATGCGCTCTCGTGAGAAGCCCCTCACTCGGCGCCTGCCCACCATCCCCTGATGTTCGGGGTACCCTTCGTTACCAAGTTTGCTTGCGCTAGGCTTCTGGAATCTAGGTGCTAACTACTGTCCCTTCATGAACTAATTTGAAAAGGAAAACCAAATGCTTCAGGCATTTCCAACTTTCACTGAGAAATTAAAGTAAAGCTGGAGGAAATGCCATCTGACTAATTTCTAACCAAGGTAAACCTTCTTTCTTAGTCACCCCTGACAAAAATGTCAATGTTTTACAAGCATCATGGGAGCCACCAAGGCCCAGGGCAGGTCCCCAGCTCAGCCTTGTCCTGTGAAGGGGTCTGCGAGCCACTGCAGAGTGGGGTGGCCGAGGGCTGTGTCTGAGCATTTCCTGGACAAGTACAGAAAAGCAAGCATCTTACACAGACACCCCCCTCTGTCTCCCAGGGAAGGCTTTCTGCCATCACCTGTGGTATAGCAATCAACATTATTATTGGATTCATGTTTCTGTCTCATTTCTTCGGTTTTTTGTTTCTGCAATAGAATGGTTGACATCACACGATCCCTTCAGCCTTAGCATTCTGTAGTTTTGCTTGATGGAGTTAGTTCTCGTTTTCACAAGTACATATGACTTGCAGAACACCTCCCTGTACTATCACATGCAGGAAACTAGGTGATTCTTTCAGTTTCTCACAGCATTCTGCTGTCCTGACCGAGTATGGGGTACCAGTGTCAATCATGGAGCTAACACCCCTTGTTTTCTGCCCCTTAGGACTTGCTGTCTTTGCTGGACCATATATCCAGAGGGAGAGAAGGATGTTCTCAAAGCTGACAGAGCCTGAGCACTGAGTGGAGCCTTTTGGGGACTGTCAATATCACCTACTAAGTACCAAGTCACCCGACACACTTTTTATTTATTCTTTAAACACATACTAAGCATCTTTTAGGTGATAGGCATTATGCTAGGTTCTGGGGAATCAGAAATAATTCAAAAACGATCCCTGCCTTCTAGAGACACAGAATCTAATGGTGAGAAAGGCAGGTAAGCAACTACAATGCAATGAGATAGGCATCTGAGTAGAGCTGCCTTTTCTTGGCGTGTTTGCAGAGAAGGGCAGAATTTGCTCTATCTGGGGACCTGTGAACCAGCTCATAGAGGGGGAGAAGAAGCATGCTTGGCAGATCCAGAGTAAATTATAACATCAGGTGAAGAAGCAGGAGTGCACAAAGGTACTGAGTTCTAGAAATGGGGAGGCATGCAACAGGGTTTGGTGGCAACTCCAGAAAAGGCAGAAGAGGCAGAAGCGGGGAGTGGAGGTGAGGCTGGTTTTACACACTGAATGTGGGCTTGGGCCCCATTCTACATACAAAGGTGGGGATCCATATCAATAGATATATGCCGGTGTGTGCGTGTGGGTGCACATGACATAATCAGGTTTGATTTTTGGGGGAAGAATGGAGAATGTAAATTAGAGAAACATGGGATAATCCATCCCTGGGGAACCGTGAGCCTTCAGGTAGCTACGCAGCTGATGAGTAAAAGAGGAGGCAAGTGCTTTAGGGCCAATCAGTGGAAGGTTGTATATTTTTTCTATGGAGTGTATGCTGATAGATACAATGAGGGGATGCTACTCATCACGTTTTCCTGCGGTTCATATGACAGTTATTAATCCCAAGAGCTTTGAATGGCACTTGGCACGGAGTTGTGTGGATTGAAATAACCTATGCTGAAGACATGACTTTTCTAGACGAAGTCAAGTTCCTACCTCCTGCACTTGCTTATGGCTGAAATCATGTCCTGATTCAAGGGGCACACTGTAGATTGTCAGATCTCGTGGCTTTGGCAAACTTCTGGCCTCTGCATCAGCCCCTCCAGGCCGGACAGCTGGCCTCATGTTTGGTGCCATCACTGCTGAAGAGATGCTCTATTATCTTTCCAGGGAGCTGGTTAAATACAGCCACGCGCATGAATGGAACAGGACCAGGGGGCCATGAACTTCGGACCTTTGAAAAACAGAGCACGTGTGTATAAATGAGTAAACAGAATGCTCCAATCTTCTCCCCATTGGCACCCTCTCCAAAGGCCCTGACTCAGCATTCATGGGTCTTACCGCTCATGCTTGTCCAACCCTCTGGGCGGTGATTGATTTCATTTTTGGCTTGTATTCATGGCACGAATGTGGGAGCCTTGGAGTGCCTCATGCCCTGCAAGTTCCATTGTAGGGTGGAAGAGCTAGAACAAGCTATAACCAGCAAACCACCCAGTGACTCAAGAGCTTAAGCATTTAGCTAATTAGTAAAGAAACATGGGGCAAAGATTCGCAGTTCGTAAGAATGAAAGATCACTGGAGCTGGAATTACGCAAGCTTCTATTTCCTTTTGGGACTACGTCCGAACTTCGGGAGAAGAAAGGCTACCTTTTACCTTTGAGGAATTTTCAGAGCACCTTCTTGTTGTCGGTAACTGACAAAGGGAATGATTTCAACACCTCGCAAAAATGCCTCCTCATTTCCTCTTGCAAAATCTGGGTGTTATTGAATGAATCCATGTGAGGAACATGGCTCTTCATCCACAATGGTCAATGTCCATCCTCATTTCTGACCAAAAGCTGCTACCAAGTGGTGCTCGTTAGAAACTGCAGAGCACTTGCCTTCCCTGGGCTTCCTGTGACCTATTATTTGTTCTTAAAAGCCAGGAAAATGTAATAATTAAGAGCATAGGCTTTTGTCAGATAGACTCAAACTTCAGCTTGACCTCTTTATAATTATGTAACTTTCCTCTCTGAGCCTCAGTTTTCTTACCTCTAAAATGGGGTTAATTATAGCTACTTCCCAGGGGGTTCTAAGGATTAAATAACAGCATATGAAAGATATTTTACTTAATGTCAGACACACAGTATTCATTCAATATCACGTCTATTACTGTTAACAAGAGTAAGCGAGAACAACAGAAAATGTGCCCATGTTGTTTGTTAACATTTATAGCAGAATCTGCTCTTCTGTAAGTGGGATTTCTCCAAGTCAGGGAAACTTTTGATTTCTACTTGCCTTAGGTGACAATAATACATTTAAAAAGTAACCTTTATGAATGATAATTTCTAACTTGGAAGGAATGCAGTATTTTAACACTTAACTTTTAGATTTGCTTTATGTAGTTTTTATTTTTCATGTCTTATTCCAGAAAAGAATTTCAAAATTTCTTATAAACCTAGAAATGAAACAAGATAAATTAAATAATTTTTTATTTGTAATCTTAGCAATGTTTTAGAAAGTTGCATAATTTCCAGATTGACATAGATGAATTGCTAAATATTTATTGAGTTGAATGGAAATGAGGTGAAAGAGAAAAAATAATCTGATAGGTGTTTCTCCTTGAGACATTTTTAACTTTCTTTGCCAATATATATTTCTTAAATTATCCATTATAGGGACTTGAAGTCAGAAACAACAAGGTTTATTTTTACTACTTAATGCCCAGGTTAATCTGCTTTAGAGCTAAGTTTGATAATTTGTTTGTTTTGAACAGATCCTAGGCTGCCATGGTTCAAACTTGGAAAGCCATGAAGCATTGATGGAAGTTTCTCTCCATTTCTGTTCTTTAGCCACTCAGTCTCCTAACTGGAGGCGGTCTATGTCTTTTATCCTCTGTTGAGGTCTATGTCTTTTATCCTCTGTTGAGGTGTGTACAAGAAAATCAGGCCAAGATTAGCATATACCACTGCTTGGCTGTTGAGGTTAAAGATGTGTGGGGTCAACCATGGAGCCTTTTTACAGTAGCTTCAGGCCTTTGAGCAGGTGGCCTACCATCTCCAATATTCAGTTTTTAACTACGCAAATGAAGTTTAACTATGCAGACGAGAAGAATGAATGCAAAGTATCAGCATCTCTATAGTAAGTGTCAGTAAATACCACATTCTTTCATCTTTGTATTTCAGTCATGGGATCTAAAGCTCCTTTGATTGTTATGTGCTTTAATGACTTGAACATTTATTTAAAACGTTCAGACTGTGCATTTGACAAATGAGGGAAACACAGAGACATTGCTTCATCTTGTCATCTTGAATACGCTGCAGGAGTGTTCATGTAGGATCTGGAGACCGGGACCTTCTGCGTGTTGTGCACTGCTATGAGCTTCCCTCCTCTACACAGTGTGTCTGATACCCACTCAACTCCGATACCGTTGATTTTAGAAAATATTTCACTTGCCAAATAGAGCAGAAGTTTGATTTCCTCAGTTTAAGCCCACCTTTTCTCCATAAATGTAATAGGCTCTATAATGTGGTGGTTATGTATGTTAGCTTTGGAGACATGCAGACCTTGGTCAGAATCTGGACTTTGTCACTCTCCAGCTAACCAAGTTTAGGCATCTAACTTACTTATCTGAACTTCCATTTTCTCACCAGGAAAATTAATCTAGAAATACCTTCAGAGAAACATTGGGAAGGGATGGTCATAGAACAGGGCAGGATTCAGACATTTACATGTTTCTGGCCAAATATATCATTCTACACTAGCATCCCAATCTCACCAATGCCCTCAAAAGTAACCTCTTGTTTCAATAGTATTTCTCAGTGTTCTATTACTGGCTTGGAAGCTATAAGACAACCATGTTCTTCTTCTCATTTCTGCTGAGATGATGTTAAGACAACCTCTGGGTCAGATGTTAAGATGACAACATCTGTCAGATGTTAAGACATTCTGGGAATGAGGACTTAAGGCATTGATCTCCTTGACAAGATCATTTGACTCTCATGTGATTTATTAATAAGTGTTAAAGATTTAACATAATTAAAATGTCCATACTACCTGAAGCAATCTATAGATTCAATGAAATCCCAATTAAAATATTAATAGCATATTTCACAGATATAAAACAAATATTTCAAAAATTTATATAGAACCATAGATGACCCCAAATAGCCACAGCAATTCTAAGAAAGAAGGAGAAAATAGGAGGGAATCACAATACCTTACATCAAACTATATTACAAATCCACCGTAATTAAAACAATCTGCTACTGGCATAAAAACAGACACATAGATCAATGGAACAGAATAGAAGCCCAGAAATAAACCCAGGTCTCTATGGTCAATTAATATTTGACAAAAGGGGCAGGAGTATGAAATGGATTAAAATTGCCTAGTGTCTTCAATAAATGGGGTTGGGAGATCTGGACAGGGACATGCAAAAATATGAAACTAGACTACCAATTCACATCATACACCAAAATAAACTCAAGACGGATAAAAAACTTAAATATAGTCATGGTACCATAAAAGTCCTAGAGGAAAACATAGGCAGCAATATTTTTGACAATATAGCTCCTAAGGCAAGGAATATAAAGGAATAAACAAATGGGACTACATAAAATTCAAAAGCTTATGCACAGCTAAAGAAAACATCTGCAAAATGAAAAGGGAAACAACAGTTTGGGAAAACACATTTGCTAATGATACCTTGGACAAGGGTTTGATATAAAAAATATATAAAGAACTTATATGACCCCACACCAGGAAGACAAACAATCCAATTAAAAAATGGGCAAAAGGCCTGAACAGACACTTCACCAAGGAGGACATACGATGGGTCCATAGACATGTGGAAGGATGCTCAACATCTCGAGCCATTAGAGAGATTAAAATTAAAACCACAGTGAGATACCACCTCACACAGGTCAGAATGTCCAGCATTAATTAACAAATCAACAAACAACAAGCGTTGGCAAGATGGGGGGAAAGGGAACCCTAGTGCACTGCTGGTTGAATGCAGATTGGTGCAGTCATTATGGAAAACAGTATAGAGTCTCCTCAAAAAACTAAAAATGGAAGTGCCTTTCAATCTAGCAATCGCACTGGATTATACCCCAAGCATCCCAAAACACCAATTCAAAAGGATTTATGCACCCCAGTGCTCATAGCAGCACTGTTTATTAATAGCCAAGATGTGCATCGGTCAATGAGTGGGTCAAAAAACTGTGGTACATTTGCACAGTGGAATATTACACAGCAGAAGGAAAGAACTCCTACCTTTTGCAACAACATGGATGGAACTGGAGAGTATTATGCTTAGTGAAATAAGCCAGGAGATGAAAGACAAATGCCATATAATCTCACCTGTAAGTGGAAACTAATGAACAAAATGAAAATATGAGAACAGAATCAGAGACATGGAAATAAGGAACAAACTGACAGTGACTGAAGGAAAGGAGGGAGAGGGATAATGGGGGAAAGCCAGGGAAGGGTCTTGTCAAGGAACAAGTGTAAAGGATCCATGGACATGGACAACGGGGTGGGGGCTGACTATGGGGATGGAGGCGGGAGGGTGGGGCATGGGAGAGCAATTGGGGGAAAAATGGGACAACTATAATTGAAAAACAATAAAATTAAAAAAGAGTAAAAAGACGTGTTACTCATTTTGACCACTTTCCTGGAGGAAAACTTGGGCTTTGGCCCTTCTTCACTTCTCTTCTATGTTCCCCTCTTCCCCAGGTATCTAGACGTGAGGAAACATACTAGGAAAGCAATCAATTAGTCCTCTTCAAGCTCTCACAATGGGATTCCTGATTCAGGTGTAGATTTAGCACTTAACCATCAATTTCCCTAAATTCCTTGAGGTTCATGATTGCTATTGCCAATAAATACACTAGGATAAAAGGTTGGTGAGTTTGCAAAAAAATGCTATGAATATGGTTCACTGTTCAGGAAAGCCCTGATCTACCATTTATTTATACAGTAAATTCCCTATAATCATTTACCTTGCCTAGATGGGTGATTTTAGTTCCTCATCTTTGAATGATTGAACATGTCTAATTCCTATTTTAACCACATTACCTGGGTGAGCAAAAGTAGTTCTAGCTTGATTTACGCATTCTAGCTGCCAATGAAAAAAACTCAAACAACGTGATACTTAACCTATTTCGGGAGCAGCTAACAGCCATAGGCACTGGTGTTCTTATAGACTCTTGAGATATTTTCTGTCGTGATAAGGGATAAAAATTCCTGTCTCAATTGGCTCCCCATCACACCAAGATCTTGCCACAATAACACTACTGATTCAGACATTAATCATAAGTGTCCAGGGAGCCCTAAAACACTGCAGCCCACTCGCAAGAACCATGTAATTGCCACGTAAATCCCCTCCATAATGTGGCCCTTATTATGGCCAGCCAGCCACAGCTTGCCCTTAAATCATCCCAACTGAACAGAGCCTTGTAGAAACACTATCACCTACGCATGCCTCTGCTTCTTCTCATTAACCTGTTATCCTCTCTACAAATGGGCCTCTTCACACACCCCTTCCTCCAGATTAGTAATGCCCTGTTAAGTAAACGGACAAGAAAATTTCAAAGGGAAACAAGGGCAATAATCATTACCAGCTGCCCAGTTAAGCATTGCGAAAATGCTCGCAGTTCACAGGGAAAAATCCATGCTGCTCTTTGAAGGCATTCAGGCCTTTCGAGATAGATAAATGTGTAACTTCCAAACCAGGCTTCACTCTGTTCTAACAATGAGTCCTGTACTTTGGGAAAGGTGCCAAGAAATGAACTTTGGTCTTCTCCATGATTTATCTGGAACATTCAGTGATAACACTGACTTTGAAGTTAGACTGACCTGGCCACCCCTTCTGCTCACCAGCTTGGGTGAGTTCTTCATTTTGTTACCCATTCATTCAATTCAAAAATTGTGACATATATTTGCTAGGAACTGCCTATACAAAAAGAAAAAACAACAAAAAAACCCAAAAGAAAGCAGAAAACAAACAAACAAACAAATGCAACCTAGAAAGACAACTCAGAAAAAAAGTAACTTAGCCACTTAACCTGACATGGAAGGTAAAGAAGGGCTTCTTGGAGGAAGATCCAACATGGAGAATAAAGAGTACCAGCCCTAGTTTTCTCATCTGTGAAATGGGCACAATGGTACCTATCATTATGAAAGTATGTAGTTGTAACATTGAAAAAGATAATATTCCTTAAATGCACAATTGCAATGAACTCAGATTTGGTATTTGATAAGTATTACCAATGATTTTTATGTGCTTATCATAATTGCTTATGCAATTGCTTATGCAGTTTAAAGAGCGCATAAAATACTAAAAAAGAAGACCATAAAGGCACTCATACCCCACATCCTAAAACTTTCACCTTCTATTAACATTTTAACATATTTCCTTCCAAACATTTTGGTCCCTTTGTATACTTACATTTTGAGGTTATCCTTTTTATGTATTTTGGACTCTTATTTTTCAAGGTTAGCTGTGTATCTTAAGTATTTTCCCACATCATACAACAGGCGTTGTAAACATTATTTTCAATGGTTACGTATGACATCATATGGATTTATTATAATTTAAACATTCACCTACTTCTGTTCATTTAGGCTGTTTTCAATTTATAGCCATTATAAATTGAATTTTTGACAATTATAAATCATGTTTAAATGAACATCGTTGTGCATAAATCTTTGCGCCTCTTTTTGATTATTTCCTTAGGCTAGTTTCCCAGAATTAGAATGACTGGGTCATAGGCTATGAATATTTTTAAGGCTCTGCAGTCATATTTCAAGCCTGTCTTCCAAAGGGGTTATAACAATTTACATTCTGACTGGGAGTAAATTAGCTGGCCTGTCTCCACATATGCTCGCCAGCTAAATTGAAGTTACTAGTACTGTTATTCTTATTACCATGTGCCATTAGGTCCTCAGGGGCATATCACGTTTTCACAATCCGACCTAGATATTTTGTGTGCGTCTAACTGTCAAAGCAGTATTTGCACTTTATAACTCCTGACAAAAATAGAGAATAACAATCAAAGAAACAAATAAAAGAAACAAAAGCATGTGCAATCCCTCTAATCAGAGCTAATCACTCAAACCAATATTTTTTATGTATTTCCAACATAAATATGTTTCTAAAAGATTTTATAATTGTCTGTTCTTTATTTATATTTATGCATGTCATTAACATTCTTTTAAATACTTTTAAAAATATTTTATTTATTTTTAGAGAGAGGGGACAAGAGGGAGGGAAAAAGGGAGCAAAACATCAATGTATGGTTGCCTTTCACCAGCTTCCAGTGGGGGACCTGGCTGGACACCTGGCTTGCAAGCTGGGTATGTGCCCTGACTGGGAATCGAACCAGCAACTCTTAGGTTCACAGGCTGGAGCTCAATCCACTGAGCCACATCAGCCAGATAACATTCTTCTTAAAATATTATTTCAAACAATTTCCTACATACCCATTGTCCTGACAGATCAATTTCACTATTTTTCTCCCACCCACAGGGGTGTTAGGAGCTGAATACATCTTTAGACTAGGGTTTCTCAAACTCAGCACATTTGGGATCAGATAATCTTTTGGTGGAGGTGTCCTGTGCATTGTAGGGTTTTTACAGCATCTCTGGCTTCTACCCATCCCAGACTTGTGACAGCCAAAGTATCTCCAGACACTGCCACAAGTCTCTGGGTGGAACAGACTTGCCGTAGCCTGAGAGCCCCTGGACTAGAGCCCCACCCGACGCTTCTGCAGTCCCTGCAGTAGCCGAGACTTAGACATCCCTGGTGACAGCACCCCCACAGTCAGCTGACATGGCACCTTCACATTTCGGACGCCTCTGACCAAAAAGTTCTTCCTTACATGAACTTGAGTCTTCCTGAGCCTTCAAGTCACCGTCTTAGCTTTTAATTAAGAAAGGAAAATGGACAGACACCAAGATTTTGTCATTCGTATGTATCTTTCAATATTAGAAGACTACTAACTTCTCTATGCTAAAGGCGCCCTTTATGTTTTCCCCCATGAACTAGACATTCCTTCAGCCCTCTCCCAACACCACCTCCATCTACTGGGTGTGTCCCCCCTTATCTTTTTTGGCATGGCAGCCAGCGAGAGCAGGAGAGGGCAGGCCAGGGAGTTTCCTGCCCCTACCTCACTCTACAGATGCCTCTGCTTTTCTCCATATACCTCTTATTCTCTTCACATACTAACCTTATGAAATTGCCTTTATTCAACCATTTTTGATCTACTAAAAATAGTAGAAATATGTATTCTCAAACCTAACATTGCTACATGAAATTTACCGTTTTGAAGACTGCTGCACCAATGATCCACATTTCATTCACTGTCAACTCAAGGATTGTTCACCAAATCCCCAGCATGGCTTGCCTGATTAAGCTAGAGAGAGTCATCTGTCTCATTAATAACCATGTGCCCCCTTCCCAGAAATTAGATAAACAAGTATAGAACCATAAAGTGATGAAGTAGGAAAGGACAAAAGCAAGCATTGGACTTCGTATTCTTCTTTTATAGCTACTAAGTCCTAGTAAAATTTCATCTGGAAACCTAGCTCCAAGATTACTAACCTATTCAAGCACACCATAAAGAACAGTGGAACGGGTTAAGTGCATACGTGTAGTGTAGATAGATAAATGAACCAATGGGATATATATCGTGGGTACAACCTACAATAGTCTGCAAAGATAGAGAATTGATGAGAAGCTAAGGCAATTAGCTAGTGTTGTTTTGATGAGAGTGGCCAAAGATAATAAAATATTCAACTGGGTAACTATGACTGGGAAAGAAATAGGTCAATTCAACAGTGCTACTTCCACATGCTTGGGTTTCCCTTTCAATACCAACACTTAAAAAAAAATCTCATTAGTTGACCACAGGGGTTTTGGATGCGTTATTGCTAGACAGCAGCTATTGCAACTTTAGATCTAAATTAATCCGTCACGTGAGCATCCTTTATTTCTGCCTCTCTCTTTGTCTTTTTCGAGCTGGTCAAGGCTCTATCCCACTAGAGAGAGAAAACAATGTCTAAAATGAGTATTTGATTTAATTTTTATTTAATTTTATTATATATATATAAATTATATATATATATTATATATATAAAAATATATAAATTTGATTTAAAATTTAACCAGAAAGTTTCCCCTGCCATCGAAGTTTTCAAAACTAACAATTTTTAAAATTGATTTATTGTTGCTGTATTATATTTGCCCTGCCCACCTCCCCTTGCCCCACATTCAATCTCCACCCTGTTGTTCATGTCCCTAGTTCATTCCTACAATTCCAAAAAAAAAAATAACAATTAAAAAAAATTCTCTCTTATTTGGTTTCTAACGATTAGTTTCAGTTCCCAAGCACTTACTGCGTTCAATAAACGGATGCTATAAGTAAACATTGTGGACATTTCACAAGACACTTGTGATCAGCCCAAGTACTTATCTCTCCCTCCCCACCGCCTTCTCCCCATCAGCTCATAAACTCTGAAGGCGCTTTGTGACTCAGCATACCTGCGATAGTGGCTATATGGCTCTTTAGAGATACCAACAGGATGTTTGACTTAGGTTAGCCATAAACAAATACTGATATCCTAATCTCGAAAATCACATGTATGATAAAAATAAATATTCTGACCCTGCGGTAAGTGAGTAATTGGATGTGAATTGCATTTGTCTTTTTGATAACGATGCAAAGCAGAATGGCCAAGTGAGGGAACATCCTGTATGCATGTGCTTCCACTACAATGGGTAATTGAGTACAGTTGAATAGTTGAAGGTCAGGCAGTGGCCCTGCCCTGGATCTGGGGCTTCAACAGCACAGCTGATACTGCAAGGGGAAACAGCAAAGCCCTCCCATGGACAGGACTCCTGTTGGCAGCCGGGGTTTTAGAATCAATGAGAAAAATCCTGCTCTGTCCAGCTCAGTGAACTGTCCTGGGCTCAAGTGATAGGGGATATGAAAATTCTGTAATCCTAAAATATACATACATTGTAGAAATACATTATAGTATCATTGCTTTCCTATAAGTAGGTGAAGTTTGATTCCACTTCTTTAAGTAACCCTTTTAAATGGTCAGGTACCACTTTAAAAATGTTAAAAATATAAAATGAGCCTATTACTCAGGGGAAAAACACACATGTGCATGCATATATACATGCATTTACATATATACAGCCCCCAAACACACAAACACACATCACATGCACCACATATGCACACGCACTCACACGCTCTTCTGGGAAGACATTCCAGAAGGTTGTTACAACTTTGGCAAACCTGTCCCTTCCAGGGCTTCATGAGGCCTAGATAAAGAACTCTTGATTCAAGGTGTTGTGGGGCAAAAATGCCCTTGGTACTAACACAGTACCCAGAGCAAAACACTTTAGCTCCATTGTCCTCTATCAACGGTGTATTTCCCCACCCCGTCCCATTTAAAAATCGGAGGCAGAGAAAAGTCTCTCTGCATGGCCAAGGTCAGGGCCAGCTCAAGGGCATGTGGCCTGTGCAACTGCACAGGGTTTGAAAGGGCCCTCACTTGGTTTAATTGTCACCCATTTGGAATTTCACACAGCAGGCCCTGCTGTTCTCACTTGCACTGGGCTCCGAGATTATGGAGCTGCTGTTGCCCAGGATCACAGCCACCCCAGGAGGGTATCCATTCAATCTCTCTTCCCCACCGTAGCCTTCTCCTGCACACCCTTATCTCTCGCCCTTTATTCCCTGCCATCACACTCATCCTCACTTCACAAAAATTTTGCCATACCCCATGCCTCGAATAGTGCCTGCCACATGGCCAGTTCTTTACGTGCTGTGTGAGTCAATGAATTCAATCCAAGTGCCTTGAAGGCAGAGCACGCTCAGCACTGACCCAGTTAACTCAGTGAATTGCCGAACCAGAGTCCCTTGATACAGCAGCACCTGCACACTGAGGAAACTCAGAATTTCTGGGGGCCAAGCCATGGACGTGCTCTTTCAAAATAAGAAAAAAAAAAAAAACCATATATATATATATATATATATATATATAAAATTTATGATTTCCAGAGAGAGAGGGAAGAGAGAGAGGCAGAGAGGGAGAGAAACATTAATGTGTGGTAGCCTTTTACTTGCCTTTAGCTATGAACCTGGCTGGAGACCTGGCTTGCAACCTGGTTATGTGCCCTGACTGGGAATTGAACCAGTGACCTTTGGGTTTATAGGCTGGTGCCTTATCTACTGTGCCACCAGCTAGGGAGAATTTATATTTTTGACTGGAGAAAAACAGGAAGAACTTTTCATTAAAAATAAGCTTAAATCTTGCTGTCACACTAGATTATTCACATACAAGGGGGAAAATGCCTGCCCTGTGCTAGTAGATCAGCATGAAAACATATATACCTAATTATCCCTCAACACGCTTTTGTATGCTTTATTACCTCCAGATGACAGAAAAGGAAACTGAGGCCCAGAGGGGATCATGTCCTCGCCCCAGCTTCTTCAGCCAATAGAAGGTGAATGTTTATGAAGTCTGTCCTGAAAATATCGGCTGTGCATACTGTTTTAATTATATTGATATTGGCTTGATACCTTCAGGACAGACCTTATAAATTAGCCATCAGCTAATTACGTATTGTTATTGTTAAAAATGCATCATTTTTATCGGTTGTGAAGCTCACACCTTCCAGGATGTAAAGTAGAGTCTCACTTATAGGGATAGTCAGGAGTAGGAACCATTTTCCTTCCTATCTTCCAGTTGCTCTTGGGCTGGATTCTGTTGTCTTTGGTGTAAGTTGGGGAAAGGGGGTCAGAAGGGGATATGGTGTCGGTTAGTGGTTCATTTCCTCCCATGTGCATCAACCAGGCACTGCGGTCCCAGGCTCTGTGCTGGCTGCATGTGGGGAATGCCAGGTGACTCAGACACTGTCCTGTCCTCAAGATGGCCACCAGTTCCTGTTGGCATCAAAACAGTCATTCCATAAAATTCCATCCCCTTGACACCTACGCTGTGCCTGACCCAAAGCTAAGTGACAAATGGAACATCACCCTTTTCCTCGTGGAGCTCCAAGTCTAGGAGAGGAGCCCCTGGCTTCCACTGATGGAATGGCAAAAAACACAACAACTAGATCATTATGTGATAGGAGAACACCAGGGTCTGCCTTGCTCCCGGCTGCATTCCCAGGGCCCAGCACAGTTCTTGGCCCACCCTAGATGTTCAGTAAATATTGTCTAGAGGGCTCCAATGCTGTCGTATGTAAAGGGCTATGGGCCAGGCTGGAGGAGCTTATACTGAACAGAGGTGATATCAGAGAGGGGTATCTGGCCCTTTTTTTTTTAAACTAACTTGGATTTGAAAAATAATTAAATGCATTGGGGTGACATGGGTTAATAAGATCATACAGGCTTCAAGTGTACAATTCTATGATACATCATTTGGATATTGTATTGTGTGTTTAGAACCTAAAGTCAAATCTTCTTTCACCATATATTTGACCACCTTTACCCTTTACTACCTCCCCAACACCCCCTTCTGCCTGGCAACCACCCCACTGTTCTCTGCGTCTATGTGTTTTTGTTTATTTGCTTGGCTCATTTGTTGCTGTCAGTGTTGTATCTCATATATGAGCGAAATCACACAGTTCTTGACTTTTTCTCTCTGACTTGTTTCGCTTAATATTCTCAAGATACATCCAAGTTGGTGCAAACAGCAGTAGTTCATCTTTTCCTATGGCTGAGTAGTACCCCACTGATTAAAAAATTAAGAATAGAGTTACTCTAGGGCCCAGGAACCCCTATCTGGGTATTTACTTGAAAAACTTGAAGGCATTTATTCACAAAGATATGTGCACCTATGTTCACTGAGCTTTTCTTGATTATCAGAGAGAAAAGGACATATGAAGGAAAGGATCATGGTAAGTAAAGGCTAGTGGTGCTAAAATGGGTGAGGGGACAGTTAAGCACAGCAGGGCATGGGTTATTCAGACTGTTAGAGAGAGCGCTGCAAATCCAAACAGGGGCAAGTGGTGAAAGCCTAGTGCCTGGTTGGCGTGGGAAGACTTCTGCTGCCATAGTTTGGGCCGGAACTTAGTTCATGGCAGTGCAGATAAAAGGGAGGAGGTAGGTAGAGTTATTAGACTGTGTAGTCATATTAATTTCTCACAACTTCAGAAAAAGGTATGATGATCTTTTCCCTACAGGTAAAGAAATAGAAGATTATAGAGGGCAGATGACTTTTCCTAGGTCACATACTTAATAAGTTTCACAGCTAAAATGAGTGCAATTTAGCCCTAGTATCCAAGAAAAATGCAAAAGCTATCATGGGTAGAAAAAGCTCATTTGCTAGAACTAGGATTGCAAAGGGAAGACCTTATTGGATTGATTTAGTCAGTAGACACAACTTCTTGGCCTGGTACATGGCTGAAAGGTTTTGAATTGGAATGCCTATACCACAGACCCCACTACTCCCTATTGTCCACAGGCCTTTTCAAAAACTGTGTGAATGCCTGCCACTAACCATGAATGGTCCAATGGAGTATCTTAAAGAGGCAGAGCTTATTAAAACTCATTTCGAGACAATAAAAAAAAAAAGTCAGTAAAACATAGGGAACTGCAATGAGACAGAGAAGCAAACAGCAAAAAAGGGGTTAATCTGAAATGGACATGTAGGACCTTCTGTGGGGAGAGGAACAGGAAGCCAGGGGATGTGTATTCACTCCAGATGTGAGATGGGCAGGAAGAAGGAAGGGCCATTCAGAGAGATAATGGATTCCATTCTCTGCCCTCTGCCTGGAGCCGGAAGGGTCGGATCTGGAGGGTACAGAAAAGGGGAACGGTGGCCCCTCAGCATTCCCTGCTGCTGTGGTCCCCTGTGTGACAGAAGGATGAGGAGGTGGGCCACTGGAGGGCCCTGTTTTTACACTTCCTCACCGGCCACTGGTTCCTGTGAAATCAGCATGGACTGGCAGAGTGGTAACACTCAGTGTTGGTGTGGTGAGGGAGAAAGAAGCCCTTTTATGCACAGTCCTGGGAGTAAACGGGTGAAGCCCTTTGAGAAAAAAATCTGAAAGTCGCTTCCAAGAGTATTTAAAAAATTCCACTTCTGGAAATCTATCCTATGAAGATAACCAAAAATGCAGACAAAAGTTTAATGTAAAGACAGTCCCTATTTTATTGCGCTTCATTTTATTGTGTTTTATAGATACTTTTTCTTTTTTTTAACCAGGTGAAGGAAAGACCCTTCACAAGCAAGCAGATTATGACCAGCTTTATTGTGCTACTTGCTTCGTTGTGGTGTCTGAAACCTAACCTGCAATATATCTTTGAGGTATGCCTGTCCACACATGTTCATCACAGTATGTGCTATAGTAAGAAAACTGTAAGACATCTACATATCCAGTGATCATGCAAATTTCATGTATTCATAAAATGAATAATATACAAAGTTGTGCAGAATATTGGGTAAAAATGTTCGATAACTTGAGAGAGTATTTCTGCCATGAATTGAAAAGAGCAGGATACAGAGCTGCATACATGATATGATAGGGTATGCATGAGGAAATTAAATTCTATGCACCCGAGTTGGCAAACAGCCCATAGGCCAGATCTGTCCCGCTGCCTGTTAAATAATTGAAAAGGCTGCACTCACTATTTATCTATTATTAGCTGTGGCTGGTTTTGCACTATCAACACCAAGGTAACTAGTTGCACTGGAGACCCCAGGTTCTCGAAGCCTAAAATATTGATGATCTGGTTCTTTAGAGAAAAAGTCAAACTCCGGCTCTATGCCAAAATGTCAGTAATAACTTCTGTAATGGCAGAATTATCTTTTTGTAAAAGTACCCTTACAGCTAGCTTTTATTTTCACATCGGGCATGCATTATTTTTATCACATGTACGAAAAGGGTATTTAAAAATATACAGCCACAAATGATAACAGAGTACCCACGAGATTTTCCTCTGTGCTGGGTTCCGCTATTCAAAGTGAGCAGCTTTGCGTCTGTAGCTCTGAGGATTAGGAAATCCCAAAGCTAACTCTCGGGGGTGAGAACCCATTTCATATTTGTAGTACATTGCTTTTCGCCCCCGCCCCTGCCGGCTTGGCTAAAGTGCAGACTTTTTGTACAGCCAGATTTTCATCAGCAAGCCGATGACCTGAGGAGGCAGTGCAACAATGGAAAGAGAATCCTTCCGCAGGGTCAACCCTGCAGCCTGGTCCTGGGAGCTGACCTTTGCCCCAGAGGCAGACCCCCAAGCACCCCAGGGCCTTGTGGCCTGGTGACCAACACCAGCAAAATAAACCCATCACCTCCTGGTGCCGGACACAGAGCTGGCTCAGACGTTCTCTTGACCACCAGTCTGAACGCCCGGTTCTCAACACTGCGATTCTGTGATTCTTCAGTAATCACTGATCAGCGGTCAGTTCTGCTCCCAGAACTTCTGGAATTAGTGGGTGCATGGATGACTACCAATATGTGGGAGGGACAGGACTTTCCCTCTGTGAAACTCTCACACATCCCCTGCCGCTCCCTGGTGACCTGTGAGTAATGGGTCCCTATGTGGGACAGCACCTACCGCTTCTTTCCTCTCCCTAACCCACGGTGTTTCTGGTGGCTTTGATGTCAAGGACTGAATACCTTGTAATGTGTGTGCTGTTTCTTGTATTATTCATAGAAATGTGATGTCTATGGGAAAGAAACACAACTCTGCTTGCTACGCTTTAGCCACCAAGAAAATAGACAGAAATAGCTAAAAGGCTGTCACTGGAAGAAAAATTCAAGTAGGTATTTTTTACTTCATAGTTCTGGTTTCTGTTTTCAATGGGGATTTCATGGGGGAAAATGTTCAACCCGTGAGCTGGACATTTTGAGACACAGGGTGAGGACACCCACAGAACTGAACTGTTGCCACAGGTACCATTCCTTCCATACAGTCTTTTTTCAACATGCCCCATAGGGTAACATGGGACAAAGGACACCCATTTGCACTTTTAAGAAAGGGAGCCAAAGTAGAGCATGGTGAAGACTGGTAATAATATGGTTGTGTGTACTTGAAAGTTGTTGAGTGTAGATTGTATACACAAAAAGAGAGTCCCTTGTGTTCACTCTGTGAAGTGATGGGTGTGTCAGTTATCCTGATCATGGTCATCATTCCACAATGTACATGTATATCAAAGCATTAGGTTGTACAACTTTTTAAAAACACAGAATGCCCCATTCGGCTTATTCCTTTGTAAGTATGGAATGCAGTGAGTAAGAAAGCTGGTGGTTAGAGAACATTTATGGAGGAAAGGAAAAAAGAAAGATATCTCAAATATCCCTTTTTGTGGATAGTTTTTCTCCCAATAAACATGTTGTAATGGTGATGGGCTACTCCGCTATTCTGGGAGCCTAGGATTCATCTCCTGGGAGTCTTGGTAACTAGAATGAAAAGACACATGTATATCTTCCATCTCTTCGCACAGGTCATGATAAGCCAGTGAAGGTGATCACGTTTTTGATTAAGTAGTTGGGAAAGGTCACCCATCTCTCCACCTCACCATAACTGCTACCCTGAAACTTACACATTCTAACCCATGGCTTCATCTGGATCATTGCAGTGCTGATGTTCCTGCTGAAAACAAATCAGAGGGACCTTACATACTGTGCCCTAAGGTCATAGCTGGTCGGCACAAGAAAACTGGCCTTATCACTTGGAGGCACTGATCTGATTTGACTCATCATGATAATCACCCAATTCATCCACATTTTCATCTCTAAGTCACCAAGTGTCTCAAATCTGAAGCACACATGCAGACTGACACTGCCTCTGGCATTGAGGAGATGGCCATTCAGGTTTTAACTGAGAAAGTCTAGACTCTCTGTAGCTTCATTTCCATCTATGCATTTCTACCACCACCCAACCCCAGTGGGAGGGGTAGGGTGCTTACTGATGACTTTCTCAGAGGATAATGGGAGATTTTATGATTCTGAGATGTTTTATAAATGCTGTTTCTTCTTCCTAAAATGCCTTCACTTCTTTAACTGCATTTTTCTACTCATCTTTCAAGACCCAAAATGACACTACCTTAGGGAAGTCTCCCTGCACTTGGAAGAATGGTCATTTTATTCATTTTATTTATTTCTCTTTCCTGGCACAGAAGTAACTTCCCATTTGTGAGTCAGACTGTTTGAATCTGAACCCCTTATCAGTAACATGACAGATTTTAGGCAGGTTATGTAACCATTTTCACCTTTAGGTCGTCATATGTAAAATGGGTCGAATGAGTACCCACCACACAGAGCTGTGATGGGAGCAAAATGAGATAAAGCGCCCTAAAGCCTTTGCGTGGTGGTTAGAAGAGAGAAAGAAACTAGCTCTGCAGGTTGTGACAAAAAAGAAATCACTGTATTGGTGAGCTTCACACGGAAGAGACATCTGTCCCTGTATCCCTGAGCTTTGAGCTCCTCAGGGAGTCTGGCATATCCTTCCTGGGGGCTTGAGGCAGGAAGAGAATGAGGTCACTTAGAAAACTCATATCCTAACCCCCAAGCAGGGAAAAAAATGTACTGTGCTGATCGTAGGTAGTTCTGGCAAGATGTGGGTGGCTGTTTGAACCCAAGCAGTAAGCGCCTGGAGCGGGAAAGAGGACATGCGCATGGCTTCTGCTCTTCTAAACTGAGCACCTCATCTGGATGAATGCTGAGCACTTGGGGTACTCGCTTGGGTAGGCTCCCCAAAGTTTGCCCTTTTGTGGGAAGGCTCACTGGAACAGTTTGTAACATGGTATATCATTAATGTTCCACTGTGTGTGTCTGTATGTGTTTTATGTTAATAAAATTACATGTCTGGTATTGTTTTATTTTTCTGTATAGATATAATCTTATTAATATGAGAATCTATGGATGGACAGGGTACGCACAATCAATTGGCAAAAACTTTGCATCTCCTTATTTGATGTGCTTCTTATTAACTTTGAAAAACTATGTTTCTAAGGTTATGGTTTAACATGGTTGTTTCAGATATAAAGTACTGAATTCTGAGAGCAACCATCATGGTGAAGGAATATGATGTTAGAACAACCATCATTTCTGGACTGCATGCAGGGCGAACCGCTAAGGAAATTGCGAACTTCAATAGCATCCCTTTATGTACAGTTTACAATGTGAAGGTGTATGATGCTGATCCTGATGTCGCCACACCAACAAGGAAAACGCATAAGGTACGCAAGGATCACTCAAGTCCAGATATTGTGCACAGAATCCAGGAGATCATCAATGAAGATTCAGGATGTTTACCCAGACATTTTGAGAGAAGTAGTTGTACCATGGATGAAGCATGTTACAAATGGACGTCATCTTATCTTCCAACAAGATGGTGCACCAGCACATAACACCAAAAAGATGCAAAAATGTCTCAATGTCAATGTTCCTGAATTTTGGTCAAAGGAAATCTGGCCACCTAGGTCACCAGATGCAAATCCTTTAGACTATTATGTATGTAGCATTTGTGAGAGAGAAGTTAATAAACAACCTCATCCAATGAAGAGGCTGTTAAAACTAAGATTTCTTTATCCACGGACACATTATGATGTCCGTGGATAAAGAAAAGTTAATTAAAGTGTGTGCAAGATTCCAAAGTCAAATCGAGTCTATGATTGCAGCAAATGGAGACTTTTTTGAACAATTTCAAAATTGGTTTATGTATTTACATATAAGAATACATTTATTTCAAAATATAACAATTTTGTGGTATGTGCTTTATTTTACTAAAATGTTGCCAATTGATCGCACACATTCTGTAATATACTGGAGTAGATGTGCAATTTCTGTTTTCTCCCCTGTGCTGGGCAGATCACAGCAATGTTAGTGCCAAGCTCATTAGAGGAGCACCCCCTGTTGGTTGATGGGGGGATGGGTGTTTGTGAGAGGCAGGGGTACAGAGAGGTGGGCGAGGGACTCATCAGGGACCTGGTGGATCATGAAGAAGGAAGCCTGGCTCTGACGGCATGCGGCCCTCAGCCAGCCTATCTTGCTGACTCCAGTCCCCATTTCTCACCTAGACTACCGCCTTCCTCTGCCCTCCTCTCTTCAAATAGCCATAGAACACAAATTACAGACTTCTTCTCTTTCGCCGTTATCAACAAATTATTTTATAACTGCACTCAATGGATTATTAAATACCACTATGCTAAACACAGGGTGGGGCAAAAGTAGGTTTACAGTTATCCATATGGAAAATAATACAATCATTCATAAACAATAATAGAACAAGAATAAACTCTGTGTCTCACATCTATAAACTTACTTTGCCCCACTCTATACAAAAGTAAACAAGCCAGGAGTGTTTCCTACTTCTGCATAGTTTACAGACTATAAACTCTAAGCGTAAGTCCATTTAATGCTAATGACCATTACTTTTGAGATAAGAATTATTGTACCCATTTGACAGGATACAAACAGAGTCTATTTAGAGACGGACTTCAGGGTTACAGGTTTCTCCTGTACTATGCTTTCATCCATCCTTAAAATAGGACATGGGAAAAACAAAAGTGAAGTGTAAACCCACTTTTAGAACTAATAGAACAGATCCATTAGTTTCCTCCTTTATTTATGAAAGTGAGGAAAAGGAAGAGTGGCTGGAAAAGGATGACAATTCATGGCCACAAATCCAGGTTTCCCCACTCTGTCCCCTTCTTTTAAATGCCTGGTCATTCTTTGGGCCCCTTTCAAACTCTAGAAAACACTCCGGAATTCCACGGCAGGAGGGGTTTCCTCTGCAGGTCAGGCCATTGTAATTTTACGAGAAACTATTCAATACTTCCTCTTATCAGTTACAAAACAGTTTTCTGAATGAATGTCTTATTCATTAAACAGCTAACCCTTGACCTTTCTGACTCACACTTTTTCTGTTATTAGTCAGCTTTGAGAGTAAGATAAAGCCCAGAACAGCTCTTATGTACACCCACACATATTCACACATGCAGAGATACATTACGCATACTTGCATCCTTACACAAACCACTAAGAAATTCATGTACACATAAGCACACATGTATACAGAATTAAATGCATATCTATGCACATTCATCATGCATGTAAATAACCTTGAACATGCAGTACATATGTGTACATGCACCTACCCACATACTGGCATGGAACTGACTTTGTACTCTCGATGGAGGAAAGAAATAAAGGCTAAATATTCTCAGACTCCCAGAGGAGCACATAGAACCCTGTTAATCCTGTGTGTTTGGGATCATTGTCACTTTTAAGAGAGGATATCACTGCTAAGGTTGCCTGTTGAATTCTCCCCTCCCTGTTGCTGGAGGGTAGAGATCATCCTTGCCTCAAAGGACTGATCCTGTTTTGTTTGGTTTTTCATTTTACACAAGATAAAAATCATAAGTATTATTGAATAAAGTATAAATGAACACCTAACTTCCAGTTCCTGATATAATATGCCTGGTTTACAGTAGGCACTGGGTAAATATTAGTGGCATGAAAGAATTAAAAAAAGACTATTTACATTTCATTAGAACAAAACAAGGTACCTAAGAACATTCGGTCCAGCAACTTCCTGTTTCAAAGGAAGGTTCAGAGACCCAGGGGTGACATCACCACCTGTTAATGGTGAGTAGAATGGGACTGAGGCCATAACCTTCAATAGCCTTGAACTTGGTAATGAAGGGCCACTGTCATTGGGAAGCTATTCTTCTCTGTTGCATCTTCTCCCTAACATTCAAGCCAGAAGCTAGTAAGGGAATTCAGTTAGAAAAACAATGATGTCAAAACTACTTATTTGAATGTTTATTTCACATTTTCCCACAGTTGATATCTCTGCTTCTCTAAATCTCATTCCATCTATGCAGAAACAATAATTTTTTATGCTTCTCTACATGTCCATTCATTCATTCATCAAACAAATATGTAATGTGGCTACTCTGGACTAGATACCATTCCCTGACTCACTGCCTTAGGACATCCTCTTCCGGGAGTATACTTCTCTACCTACGTTATGTGACAAATTCTAACACATATTTTAAAACTCATTCATACAGTTCCACTGCAATGAAAGCTTCTACACTCCTGGAAAGTGTGCATTGTTCCCTCTTTCCTCTGAGGTCATGCACGTTGCATTTTTCACCTACTTCATTATGAATTTTTGCAAGTTTTGTGACATTTATTAACTTTTTATCCATGCTCTTCTACTTCGCTAGATGAGGTCTCCTTGATTGCAAGAATTTGTAAAATTTAGCCTGGTTGGTGTGGCTCAGTGGATTAATTAAGGGCCAGTCTGAAAATCAAAGGGTCACCCATTCTATCCCTGGTCAGATCCCATGCCTGGGTTGTGGGCCAGGTCCCCAGTTGGGGGTGTGCGAGAGGCAACCACACATGGATGTTTCTCTCCCTCTCTTTCTCCCTCCCTTCCCCTCTCTCTAAATAAATTAATACAATATTTAAAATATTAATTTGTAGAAACCAAATCTTCACGTTCAAATATTGCATAGCCCTGGACAAATAGAGCAGGTGTTGCTACAGGCTTGCTTATTCAGCGAATGAACATTTGAGTGCATGGTCATTGACCTATTTTGCCGGTGAGAAAAGAGGCTTACAGGGGAGACCAGCAAGCAGCAGATCTTAGGCTAAAGTTGGATCTTCTGACTCTTCCTCTTAGGTGTGCTGCACAGAACCCAATGGCCATTTCCATTCCTCCACTGGGACGTCTAAGAGAGGTATGGTCCTCCAGGAATGGGATGGGATCTCATGGACCAAGCCAGCCCCGCAGTGCTTGCTCTTGCTAGATGAGCTGTGTGTGACCATCTGTGGACTCATCTTTTCTGTCCCCTGGGGGTGTCCATTCACAGACTACACCTGAAAAAATGGGCTGACCTTGGTAGTGGAAGAGGGCATTTTTCTGGTCCTAAACACAGATAAGCATCGTAGCATTTTCCTTCCAACATCAGTGGCCTCAAAAGTTCCAACTTTGAAGAACAAGGCAAAAGGACCACAGAGTTGTGTGAACAGTCATAGCAAGCCCTGCTTTTGTCAGGACCCTGTTTACCTCCTCTGGAAACATATGCTGTCGTGATTTTAGACAAAAATCAAAGGTGTCCTTTAATTATATACAGTATACAGTGCCTGGCGCACCACAGATACTCCATAAACTTTAGCTGCCTCATTTTCCCTCTAACGTCAGGTTCTAAGCTAGAAAAAGCCCCGCTTGCATCTGAGATTTGTCTTCTGAACTCATTTATTTTAGGTTGCAATTGTACGATCTCATATTGTGAGAGCGTTCTGCTGTTGACAAAACATTTTGACTTGCTTTTCTCTGTCCTGTGCTATACCTGCTTCACAAGAGTGAGGACCCAGGCTAAGAAAGGTTGACTGACTTTTTATTCAACATTCGCTCTCAAAGTATTTATTAAATGACTGCCAGGTACTGTTAAATATGATGAATTTCACCAGGGGGTAAAACCAGGGCTGTGGAATAAGCCTACTTGGAAGACCCTAGGGGCCTTTCTGAGAAAGTGGCATTTAAATGACAACTTGGTTCTAGCTACACACCCACTATGCGGCTGAACTGGGACTGGAACCCATGCCTTTTGTTACCCTGCTCTCTCTCAAGCTCTGGTCCCAAATCATAAAAGCTAACATTATGTCCCTGCCCAGTTGCAATGGGCATGGTGTGATGAAGAACCTCATGGTCTCAGGGGCCCAGTGAACTCACTAGCAGACCTAGGGAAAATGCATAGATTTATGTACCCATCCGGGTTGGCCTAGCAAATGTCTTCAATAAAGAGGAGCCGTTAGAGCTGTTAAGAGTAACAGAATACAAAATTGTTTCCCTAAGATAAAATAAACCACTACTGAGCAAAAGGCTTTAAATCCAAGAAGCGGTAGAAGAGGCTCAGAGAAGGTGCATGATCCCATTCTTGTCACTGAACAGATCAGGATTTGAACCCAGTTCTTATGACTCCCAGTGAAGGGAGGAAACATGATGGAGCACTGAAGCATAGACCGTGAAGTCACATGTGACATTGGACCCAGACTCTGTTTGTTTTAATAAGGGGACCTCGATTTTGAAGAGCTGCTGAAGTGCTTACAACAAAGCAGGTTTTCAAGATTAAGAGATTTTTCTAGATATAGTGCCCTATATATTAACTCAGGAATACCTGAAAGTGGTTACATTCATTAGTTTTACATGCAGAGGAGATATGATTGCCAGATAAACTTGAACAAAAATGTCACCATGTCCCGATCAATCTTCTATTTACACTGAGACATATTTAATAACTAGAATTTCAGGAGCTTGCTCAATCCCCAGTGACACAGAATACAAAGTGCAGAAGTAAGGAGACAGGAGAGGGGTCACAAAACTCACAGATGACAAACACCTGGCCTTTGTCACCAAGCACTTCAGTCCCATGAGGGAAATGGGCTTACTTAGCCTTAGGTATCTGTTAAGCAGAGGAGGCGCTATTTGCCTTTTTTGGGAAGGGCAGTTCCTCTCGGAGAGCTAGTTCCCCTGGCTAAAAGATGTCACCCTGCTCTGGCCCCACCCAGAGGACAGCAGTGCCCCCAGTCGTTGGAATGAGCCAAGAGCCACCGTCTCCATTTTTAAGGGCTTTCCAGGGTGGTACCACTCCTGACTGTCAACCAGACTTGATGAAGAGAATGAAATGATGTCAGGAACTCAGCTTCCTGGATTCAAATCCCAGTGTAGCCAACACGGAGTTTTGTGATCCTGGGCCAGTCATTCCGCCATTGACTTCAGACGCTAAGAGGGCAGGCAGGCTTGTTTTATTCATCATTCGAGAAACAGTGATTAGAACGAGGAGCTTTTGAGCTCCCCAAGATAAATGCATGTCTCGAAAATCTGAAAGGAACATGAAAGAATCCGAAACCAATAGATGAAATGTCCAATAATATCAACGACCAAAGTTAGCTTTTCATTTATACCAAAATGTCGTGAAGTTCGATGATAAGAGAAAAATTGACTAATAGAACTCAAAGTGTAATTTTCAAATATTTTATAAGTAAAACAGAGCTGCGAGCAGAATTGCACTGTCTCCTTTTCAGCTCTTGGGCCCAAATCTGGCTCATCCTTGACCCCATTCTCTCCTCCCCACGCTCTCTCGTACCCAGAGCCCCGTCCCACCGCGCTGCCTGGTCAGTGCCTGCACACCTTTTGTCACCGCCATAGCACCAGCTTCTGCCCTGACCAACCTGCGCCCACTCCTGCCCTGAGAGAAGCCAGCTAGAACCTGAGTTAGAGCACATCCACCTCTGCCCAAGGCCTTTCAATGACTTCCCTTTCCTCTTTGCGGGGGAAAAAATCCCCCAAAGACCTGAAAAGCCCTTATTTCTTGGTTTTTTTCTCTACCTCATTTGTGCCACCTTTCTTTCCCCTTGATTAGGCTGCTTTATCCATACTGGCCTCCATGCCACCCTTCAGGTATGCTAGCCCACCCACCTCTGGCCCTGGGTGCTGGCTGGCACCCCCTCTGGGAGTACCTGGCCAGCGCCCTCATCTCCTGAAAGGTCATTTGCTCACACATGACCTGCTGAGTTAGATCTGGTGAGCTTTCTATTAATACTGTAACCCATTTCCCACAAGTCTTGACCTTTTCCCTGAAGCATCTTTCTGCCTAGCATGCAACGTCTCTGATAATACAAAATGCACTGATTCTCTTTACTGCCTGCTCACATGAGAAGGTCATCCTAAGTAAGTCATTGCTTTTTCATTCTTTTTTTATTTTTAATGCAAAGATACTGATATTACCTGGTACCTAGTAGGTGCTCAGTAAGGACTTGTTGAATAAACGTGTCAATACGTGATGTGGGGACATTTTATGCAGTTTGATCGGATATAGAATTCTGCCTCCAAAGTCAGGAAATGCTTAATGAAATATCTACGAAAGCTCTTGAAACATCCTACAGGGTCTTAAAATAGTCCATATGGAAACTAGTCCACATACGTCTTCTGCGTATCTTTACAGAAGCCCCTGAAATCTACCCTGTACAGGACCCCTGTAAGCTGACCCTGGTTATCTGTTTGGTTCGCCTCGCCTCTTGAGCTCACACTTCATTCTTTCACGTTGCCCTTCCGCTTATAATTTCCCCAAAGAGTCCAGACTGCCTCATGCTCTTCACCTTTACTCATGCTTTTACTTCTGTCTGGAATTCCCTCCTCCCACCTCCTTCTCTGTCCACTTCTCTCTTACACGGTAGGACTCAGGTGTTACGTCTTGAGAGGCTTCATGACGTAACTCAACATAACTTCATGTTAAATTAGGTGTCTTGGATCCTCTGCTCTTCAGTCACCAAGGCATTCCTCTAGCTTTGCATTTACTACATTACATTTAACTTATTTCTTCATGTGTCCCTCTCTCTTCCTAGACTGCAGACCCCTAGAGAAGGGCCCCCTGGTAAGTGCTGAGTACACACAGAGGAAGACGACTGAGTGTTGACGGTTGTCTCCCAAAGGAGCTGGGTTCCGACCGGCAGCCTCCTTTCATGTGGAATCTATGCTTTTAAACATAGACTGTCAAGAAAAACATCTGATGTTATAGAAAGAAGGGGGACTTGGGTACCGGGCTGACATGACTCTTAAGTCCTGGCTCCCTGATAACCAGATGTGTGTCTGGAACAAGTCACTGAGCCTCAGTTTTCCTCATTAGTGTAGTAGCAATAATAACACTGTGAAACATATAGAAGGCAGCCAGCACAAAGCAGATGGTCAATACCTACTGATTCCCTCACCTCCTCCTTGTCTCCAGGAAGGAAGTGAAATAATTTCCTCCTGGTGCCTATCCCTCCTCCCCCACTTGGAGAGCAGAAGAGCTGGGGGCAGGGCAAGCCGTAGATAGGCAGTGTTAGAAGTGGTGGAGCTTGTTGACTTCCTCCTGGGGCCCTAGTTAACAATTGTGTTCCTTGAGAGTCAAGTTCAACTTTCGCACCTTAGTTGACTGGCTGAAAGGGAACTGGTGTCTGTTTTAGGTAGGAAACACATTTGTAGATCCCGGTCCTTCCCAACTCTTTCCAGGAAGCATCCATGGATCGGCAGGCTGCCTTTGTTCTTCCTCCAGTGATGCTCATGGGCATGGGCAGAGGCACCCGGAGCTGTCACTGTAGGGAGAGAGCCCTGCTGTGTCCCAGGAGCTGTGGCCAACCGTGAGCACTCACTGACTGTTCACAGCAACCCTGTGGTTAAGGAGAGATGCTACGATTATTTCTATTTTGCTTGTGAGGTCACTTGCCTTCCTAGTCCCCACCGTAGAGATTGTAGAACAACACCTTTGGTCTTGCTATTACTGGAACTCACAATTCATAATCACAGGGCTTCCTTTGCAGGCCCAAGTTTATGTCATCGTTTTCTGAGTGTCCGTTCTAGCAACAAGTGGAAAATCCAAGAAGGCAAACGTGAGAGAAATGTACGTTTCCATTTAGGCTCATTACTCTCCTAACCCTTTACTTCACTTGCCCTAGTAAGACTGTAAAAATGAAAATAGTGACCATGGCGGCACAGAAGGGATTTGACGAATCTGACTGTGGTAGCATGAGATGGATTTGTTATTTTTCCTTTTCATAAAGATAGAGAGGCTCTATAGCATAGTGGTTAAATTCATAGACTCTGAAGTCAAACTTCCTGGGTTCATTCTTGTTCCTTTCACATGGGCTGATTTCCAATAAACATCCTGAAGTCAAACTCTATCTCGGTGCCTAATTGCAGAGAACCCAATTTATAAAAATTACTAATCTGTCTTTGCTCGTCTTCAATTCCTTGATCAATCACAATCGCTGGTACCTGTGCTCCCACAGAAACCATCTTTAAGATGGAGCCAATGGCATCATTGCAACACTAATGTTTAATTTTCAGTTTCACTCCCTTGGTTTCCTCACTGCATTTAATGTGGTTGACCACCTACTCCTGAAAACACTATTTCTTGGGCTGCTATGATGTCACATGCATTGGATTCTCTTACAACCTCTGTGTCCCCCATGGTCTTCTATTCCTTCTACATCTCTTTAAACATTCGTGTTTCCAATGAGTATTTTCTCAGCTCACTTCTCTTCTGTTTCTACAGACTTTCCCTAATCCAACTCTCCTAATACCACCTAGTTTGATTTTCCCACCCTTTGTGTTTTCGGGCTTGATCTCTTCTCAACCCCCAGACCCAACCTCCTACTTGGAATGACTTTTGATTGTGAGCACACAATAAAGAAATAAGTGAATTATATATTGTCATAGAAGATGTTGCATGCTATGCAGAAAAACACATCGGACAAGGATGAAAAAGTGCTAAATATACAAGTGCTTGATGGATAGTGCTTTCTGGTTTCCTTCTGTTCCTCCAAAAAAACAACGTGTCTGTTCCATTGGCCGGTACTCATTGGCATGGCTCCATCTAATTCTGAGAGAAATGTAGACTGCCTGTGTGCACAGAAGAGAACACTGGTTTAGAAAAGAGCTTGTGCATCAAGGGTGTGGAAAAGGAAGCATTCAGCTCATTGAAGCTACAGCCATTTGTGTCCCTGAGGCATGTCAGGCTAAGAATGAAGTGGAAACCTCAGGGAAGGGGCACGCTGAGAGGAACCAGGTCTTTGAGGACATTTTTCCAGGGTTTATAGAGTGCTCACTCTAATGCAGGGAATGGATACTAGGAGAACAGCATTTCATGGAACAAACAGCCTCCGCCTGCCTGGAATCACATTCAAGAGAGGCTAGAGAGATAGGACCAAGCCTCACTGGGAACCTACTGTGCCTCTATGTATCTTAGTAACAGGAACCAATACATTGGCTTTATTACTGCAACTGGTTTGCTCTGCATGTCCTGTTGTTTCCAGCTGAAAGCATCTAGATCCTCATCTTCAGCCAAGCTAAGCAGGGTGACCCCTGTATAGTCATTTCTCATTTAGCTTGGTGCATGTTTCCCCCTCAATTTGAAATGCTCTCCTCTCCTTACTCAAAGCCACGTGTATTTTTGTATTTTATATTTCAGTTATTTTTCAATTATGCTTTACATTCAATATCATTTTGTATTAGTTTCAGATGGTTAGATAATCATATACTTTACAAGATATTCACTTTGATATTTCCAGCACCCACCCGGCATGGTACAGTTACTATAATATTATTGATTTCATTCTCTGTGCTACACTTCACATCCTAAAATAAATGGGGAGTTCCAAAATAAACTACCTATTTGTATTTCTCGATCCCTTCACCTTTTCTACCCCCTCCCCGAAACCCCATCCCCTCTGGCCACAATCAGTCTGTTTCCTGTGCCTTGAGAGTCTACTTCAATTTTGTTTATTTTGTTGTTTAGACTCCACATATAAGTGAAATCATACATCTTAATAATAATAGAGTCAGAATTTGAATGATACTCTTCTTAAACAGCCTCTTACCTTTATTTATTTATTCTCCTGCTTAGATCAGGTATTCTCTCTGGTATGTCAATGAAAGGGATGTAACTACGTGTATAGAATAATGACAATGTTTATATGCATTCATGGATACTTTAGAAATTCAGGGACCCAGGCTGACTTAGCCTGCTAGGGCTACCATAATGAAATGTCTAGCCTGGCTGGCTCGAACAGCCAGTTTTTACTTCTTTCCCTGTGAGCAGACACTGAGCCTTATATTTCATGTGTACCCCTGGCCTAATGTGCGCCTAAAATGTGGGCTCAATATATATTGTTAAATGATTGGCATTTAATTTATACATAGATGTCCTTCACTTTTCAACCTTGGGCTTCTACAAGTCCATCTACTTATTACTGAGCTGTCAGTGATGTTAGTCATTCTTGAGGTACTAACAATTGTGCAAAGAACTGGCGATTTGGAGAAGGAAGGCAGTATCGTCTCTGGCTCTTAGTATTTCTGACTTGTTGATCTTGAGTAAGTTGCCTCTCTGTGATTCAGTCCCCCTTCTGTGAAAGAGGAACACATGTTTGCTCACTTTGCAGGATTAGTGTAGGGCTGGATGAGGTAATGCTGCTGAAAAATGGTTTTCAAGGTGACAGAGAAAGGCTAATTGTAAACTTGAGACAAATCTGCAATTGTTTGGGATAGATGACCCTATCACTCACCGTACTCTTAAGTGCGGAAATTGTCAAGGTAAAGCGATCATTCTCTTTAAAGAGCTTTATATGTGACTTTATTTTTTGAGAGCTGCCATGGTGGGCAGCTCTCAGGGTTCTCCACCCACTCACTCACCCTTCTTCTTCCTTGGCACCTCCCTTCATTGAGCTACAATGATGCAAAGCTTTATGGTACTTAATGTTGTTGGAGAGATGAATCTGAATAAAGAATCACAGTTGAACCATTGCTAGCTTTGATGAATTAGCACCAAGGAGCTCTTCAAGATGTCATTTTTTAAGCTTTTGGAATGATTGGTTTTCAATGGTTTCCTCTAAAGAATTTTAATTTTGAGAGCCGCATAGACAAACGCACACACACAAATCATTTCATGTCCACCTCCAAGAGAGTCAAGAAAAGTGCTTATGAAGGAAAATTTCCCCTTTCTACTTCACCAGTTTCCTGCTGGAGCAGAGATTTCCTTTGTTCAAAGTTCAGCGCTGACAAATTTCTTCTAAATATGTAGTTTTAAGAGCAGGGAGTACATGTTTTAAATTATCTACTCTATCTGTCCAACAGTGCATAAAGGCAGATCAAGTCCAGTCATAATGGAGATGATTTTGCTGATGATACTAACAAATATTCGCCATACACCTGTTATACACCGTGACCTGTGCTAAATGTTTTACATATATAACCTAATTTGACGCTCCAACAAACAAATTATGTAGAAACTCATTATTCTCATTATGTAGATTAGAAAATTTGTGTAAAGAGGTTTAGAGAGGTAAGTCAATGTCACATGCTGTTAGAACTATAAAATTCTTAGTTCTAGCCCTCACTTTCAGAGTGACGTTGGTCAAAACCCTTAAACTCTTCCAGTCTTAGTTCCTTTGGCTGTGAAATAGGGTGGTTAGGACCCATTTCAGAACCTGAGACAATCCATGGGAAAACAAACAAGCAAACATTGTATATTGTACAGGGTGTGAAATGTTGAGGGTGTTTTATTTATTTTTGGTAATTCATAATTACTGGCACCCTTCTGGATAACACATAAGGAGCCTGGCCCAAGAATCAGTATCATCTTTTGCGGTAAAATCTTGATCCAGCTACTCATTTCCTGGGCCTCAGTATCCTCCTGTGTGTGTGGAGGGGGAAGGAATACACAATTTGTCTGAGAACAGTACTGACTTACAGACTTAATAAATTTTACCTATCATTAGTACCACTGGTGTGGCTTTCTGATGGAAACCAACTTCTAGGGTGAGATTGGGAGAGGACACTGGTCAAGAAATCAAAGGGTGAGGGAACTCAGCTTCCTTGCCAGCATCACAGGTACTTCCCCCAGATGCATTTTTGTCCAGGAAAGAGATCAATGCCTTTTTTTTAATGTTTCATTTCCCCCCACAAGTCTCCTTTATTCGCGCCATCCAAGTAAGACATCTGTAAAACCCCAAGGGAGTCTCTGTTAGGAGGGTCGTTAGGAACCTGCTGAGTCCTTGCAATGCTGATTATTTAGGCTGTAAGGACAGGTCATTCAAGGTCCAGCCGCATCAGGTCACCCTCAGTGGGAAAAACCTGCCCGATAAAAACCTTGGCAGCACGAAGGGTTGTGCAGTGACTTCTACACCATCTTCTAATAAAACCCCGCAGCATGTACTCCCTGGGGCATTCTGCGTCAAGGTGAAATCTCTTCTTGTTTCAGATTTACGTTTTCCTGCCTCTGCACATTTCCATTGCATTTCCTTTGTTTCCAGGGTACCAAGTCCCTCTACGTTTGCACCACCTTCACTGCCATTTGCAATGATTGCTCAGAAACACGACATTAAAAATCCTGGGGTGTGACACTGAGAACAGCAGTGAGACTCCTTGGGAAGGTTTTCAAGCATGCTTTGCATTAAGTCTGGAAAAATACCGCCCCCCACCCCCCTGCCAAGTCCTCAAGTGAGACTGGTATAGGAGCTGATAATTATGTAGAAGGATGTATTAAATAAACCATCTTGATTGCTAGAAACCCAAGCTGGTAGTGAAGAGAAACTGGCAGTGATTTATTCCAGGAGAAGAAGGATGTAAATGTTTACAAAATACTTCCTAAGTTCTGGGCATTGAATCAAACACTTTCATATCCTCTCTAACATGTGATTTGGTCTGAAGTAATAATTTAAAGTAATTCTCACAACAATTTGGTGAAATGGGCATTATCTTTGTTCTAAATGAAGAATCAGAGGCTTTAAAAAACTTCGGCACAGGCACTTGGCTGGGTGGCTCAGTGGGTTCAAGTGTCATCTCGATGTGCCTATGTTGTGGGTTTGATACCCAGTCAGGGCACATGCAAGAACTCAACCAACGTATGCGTACATAAATGGAACAACAGATTAATCTCTCTCCTTTCCTCCCTCTCTAAAAATGTCAATAAATAAAAATAAGAATGTAGGCACAGAGAGTTTAAATAAATTAGATATGATGACCTTTCATTACCCAAACCTTTGTGGCTTAACACAGCAAAGGTTCCTATCATCTCATGGCTCCTGGCATATGTCAGTAATTGTTATTTTTGTTGATGATGTTTTATTCTTGATGCTGGATATAGCTGAATCAAATTGTGCACTGGATGGGATTCTGACAGGTAAGGGGATAGGATAGTAGTAATTTAGGCATTTGTCATGCCAAGTGCTGTACACATATGAAGTCAATTAAAGTTCACAATAACTCAATGAAGTAGGTGTTAGTATTATCCCTATTTTAGAGATCAGGAAAGAAATGTCAAGGGATGTTAAGTCTTGCGTTGGGTTAAACAGCCAGTAAGTGACACAGACTAAGTCAAACCTAGGCAGGGTGGTACAGACCAAATCAAACTCAAGAGCTGGACTTGGAAGGAGCTGGTCCATCATGATCGTATCCAGGGAGTAGCTGGAGGTGATTGAAGAATATGAGTCGTCTAATGACTATAGTTACAAATTTGAAAAGTGGCCCGGATCACTGTCCACAGCACGAATCAGAGACAGGGCGAAGCCAGAGGCTGGAAGACTAGGAGAATACTGTATTTTAAAGGGCAGCGTGGAGGCTGCTCTCGGGGCCGGGGGAAGGTCACTGTGAGAAGGGATGGGGGATAATATTACAGAACAATGTTTTCTCATGGAAAGCTGTCACTTTTCCCTGTGCCAATACATTGCACTTTTTACCAGGGTCCAGCTTCCTCGTTTTCCATCATCGGCAAACACGGCATCACCCGGCTTCTCTACCAGGTAGAGCTGGCTGCGAGATGGACCGTTGGCCAACGAAATTGTGAATAAATGTGATGCTGGCCACTGCCATGCCTGTTTTATTCCCACCCCTCTCCTGCCTGGCAGCAGTGGCAGTCTCTGAGTAGCTTCAGGAGCTGTGAGGTTCCGACGGAAGCAGTTCCAGCCTGAATTCCTGGATGACTGTCCTCGCCACCTCACCGGACTGTTACGTAATGATACAGAATACACTTCTGTTGCCCTGAGCTATTACAAAGTGGGGTCTATTTGTTACCACAGTTTCACCTAAGCTAATACATACTTGATCCAAATAATACTGGAATTATGAGGGCCTGCTGCCCAGAGGCATTTTAAACCTTTACCGTGAACTATTTCTCTTTGATATCACTCTCTAACACTGTTTGAAATCTCTTTCTGCTACAGTGCTTTGGGAAAATTTTATATCTACCTATCTATCTATCTATCTAGTTATCTATCAATCATCTACCTATATCTATATCTGTCTTGGGTGGGGGGAAATTAGAAAGAGAGAATGTGAAAGAAGAAAAAACAGTATTTTACGTTTGGGGATTTACAAAGATGTCATAACCATGGTGAGAAAAGCATAGTGGTCATTCATTTCTAACCCACAGAGCATGGAGTTTCTGAGATGAGAGTATTTTTAAGGTCTGAAGGTCAACTTCACTGATAGGTAAAGGCTGTCCTTCAAATACCAAGGCAGGAAACCAGAAATGGTTAGGCATATTTCTGGCTCTCACAGAGTACAAGATGGAGGGGCCCCTGAAGTCTGACACCACTGGAAAAACAGAAGAAACAGGTTTGTTTCCTTTTCTGAAGAGCAGTCAACCTTAAACTTACTACTAATGACTATGTTTCATTTCAGTCTATGCCAGTGGTTTTTACACTCTTGTAAAATGTGACTCTTTTTGGTCATTCTGATAGATTTTTCAGCACTAAAAATGTCAGGGGTGCTTGACTGACAAATCCTGGGTATTTTTGGTAAGCTAGCAGACAACCTCTGGGAAACTTTTTCCATCTGCTGAAAAAGTTTAAAAAGGCAGGTGAAAATTACGAAGCCTCCTTTTTTGTGGTTAATTAAGGCTTATTCTATCTTTCTTTACCATCTACCTTCCATCCTTATTTATACGTAAATGACACGCAGAGCAATGTTTTAAATGTGCTGATAGGAATTAATCAATATAGGGACTAATAATGCCTTGTGAATATGAGGCTAAGATGCATAGTTGTTTTTCACCGAAAACTAAATGGACCTTCTTACATTGCTGTCAGTGGTATTTACGGGCACCTACTGAGTGTGTGTCCTGGCTTGCTGATGTGAAAACAAGAGGTAAGTGGTTATGTAACATGAAGTTCTTACAGCTAGGAAGTGGTGATCTACCTTCTAAACCACTTTGCTCCCAAGTTGCTTTCACATGCTTGTGTTTCGTCAAAAAGCACCTATAGCACAGTATCTTTGGCTCAGGTTTTGTGGTAAATACTGAAAATGCAGCCCCTGGCCCTGCCCTCGTGCAGGTCAACAAGGAGGATGAAAGCCAAATTTAATCAAAGAACCACACAAATAAACATTTGCTGACAAAATGACACAAATGCTGTAAAGAAAAATGAACAGGGTGGTTTAAGCACATATGACAAAGGATCTCATCTTAGCCAGCAGTTCAGAGCCGTATTTTCCTACAGTAGTATGAGAACTTGCACCTGAAGGCAAATCTAGCTTTGTTGTGCTTCACGGATGCTGTGTGTTTATTTTGTGTTGTTTTGCACACATCGGAGACAAGATCCTCCACCAGCAAGAAGACTGTGACTCACTTTACTGTGGCAGTCTGGGACTGAGCCTGCAGTATCTTTGAGGTGGACCTGTAGACTAGGTGTCTGGGCTAGATCAGAGAATTGTACAGTGGAGTCCAAAACTCGAGGACACAGTAGAGGAGATGCCGTACCCCTCACCTCATTTGGAAACTACTGGGACAGTCTACCTCTGTCTGAAAAGGTCATTGCTTCAGCCTAAACTTCCCATTGAGAACCTTGGATTCATCTTCTAATCAGCTCTGTTAGTCATTGCCTTCTCTGCATTTGAATTTGTGTGTCTTTGACTAGGTTGGCTAGCAAATTGGGAGAAGAGACAGATGAGGACAGAGAGGACAGATGATCATTGAGCTGAGTCTCTGCCTCTAACACCGTTAAGGCCTTTGGTGGCTTATAAGGGGTAAGAAGTTGTTAATAAGTCAAAGGAGGACCTTAGATGTGACACTTCTGTTTCTTAAACAATTTGAGCTCAGCAAGGTGCCATGGAAATAAATACCCATGGGGTTTGGAGTCACTCTTACGCTTCAATCGCTTAAATTGGTGCTCTGCTATTTATAACTTGCATAATCTTATGCTGATCACCTATTTCTGCTTCAGAGTCTGAAACTGTAACGTAGCATGAGAACAGTAAAGTCTGCCTACCGTGTGGGTGAAAATGAAATGAAATGACTACAGAAGGCACCTGCTCAGAGAGTTGTCAATGAAAGCTAGTTTACTTTCCATGACATTTCAGAGTTTCTGTAAATTTTTGGAGAAAAGGTGGTCAATGGCGGTTTAGTTTTTCGCAGGTGGAAGGCAACCATACGTTGATGCCTCTCTCCCTCTCTCCCTTCCCCTCTCTCTAAAAATAATAAAATCTTTAAAAAGAAAAAAAAAAAGGTAGCTACCCTTGGAACCTACTGCTGATTTTGATCTATAGCCAATGTTATTTCCACTATACAGTGTTCATAGAAATGACACAGTAAGACCTTTTTAGTGAATAGGACCAATGAATGGGCCTGGGGCCACCTTATAGATGAAATAGCTTTGTAACTCACTAAATTAATAGTCTTGATATAGCCTAAAGGAAAGCACCCTTGTACCAAAGACTAAGGAATTGTGTTTCTTTTCTTTACATAAGATAAAAAATAAAAATACAATTATCATATTTATTTATTGTATTTTTCCATTACAACTTATCTTCCTTTACCCTCCTCTACCCTGAAATCACCACCCAGTTGTTCATGCACAAGTATCGTATTTAAATTACACCTTTAATATTTTCTTTGTATTATACTGTCTTATGTGATGTGATTTGTCACGTTTTATGTTTAGGCATCTCCATTTCACTCAAAAACTAATTACTCAATTAGGGTACGCTGCCACCAGGTGGCAGTAAGGGGATCACTTGCAATTCACCATCTTTAAATAATAACTGCTCATTCATACATTTATTTATTCATGGTTATTTGGATAAATTGATATACCTTTCACTTACTGTCATGAAAAATTATAATGTAAACTTTAATAGCACAACTGAAATAGTTAATTTTTGTTTTAATAGTTATAAAGGCTGCCCTGCCTGGTGGCACAATGGATAAGGCACCAGCCTGCGAACCCAAAGGTTGGTGGTTCAATTCCCAGCCAGGGTACATAACCAGGTTGTAAGCCAGGTTTGTAGCTGGAGGCAGGTAAAAGGTAACCATACACTGATGTCTCTCTCCCTCTCTGCCTCTTTCCCTTCCCTTCTCTGCCTCTTTCCCTTCCCTTCTCTGAAAAATAAAATCTTAAAAAAAAAAAGGAAAAATAGTTATATAGACTGTATATATGGCTGAGCATGAAGTTGTATATGTATGTAAAACTCTACATGTCTACACGTGAATGGTTTTAGAGAAATTAAAACTGAAAATAAATATTAGTGCCTTATTTACTGATCTCTTATTCATTACTAGCCACAGGATAACCTACAAACTCATTTCTGTGTTCTACAGCCAAATTTTGCTTATAAGTAAGTACCTTCATGAGATTCAGCACTACAATGGAACGTCAAACAATCTTGATATTAAAATTCATTCACATGAATTTTCAAACTTCTAAGCAATGAGTATTTCCAATTAAGGAATTATTAATGTAACTGCTTTCCCACAGACTACGAATGAAATTATCTCTAGAAAAGTTACCTCCTGATAAGTTATCTTTCATTCTTTCCACATAGCATAAGCAGAAAATACAATAACATAGCTTTGTGTTATTTCTGGGTATATTGAGTCTTCATGACCAGTTCCTCCTAATTATATAAGAAATTTTCTCCAGCCCATGGAAGAAAGAAACACAATGCAGCCGCCCTTGGTTATATGTGACTTGAGCGCTATGTATATAGTGACTCTCTATCTGATAAGCTTGCCTTTACTATCACTTAGAGTCTTTGATGGATTCTCCTTGACATGGTGGCTTTACTCAGAAGCGATTTAGAAATTCTGGTTAAAACATCTTGTTGTTCATAAAGAGGAGTTGATCATCCCTTTACAGCTCCCTGCATGTAAATACCTTCAAAGGAAAGGCCTCTCAATGATTCTCACCCCACCCCAACTTCCATCCCCCATGCTGGAGACACAGGAAAGGGCCAGGGCAAATTGGAATCATGCTCTTGTATGGTCCAGGAAGTCCCCAGATCGCTGGGCTGTGCTTGGAGCTTTTTACTGCCTCTGGGGTGATTGACTATTCTGACCAATAGAGCTACTTCATACTAATTGATGCCTGAGAAAACTAATCACATCCTCTTTCATAAATTTAGAAACTTTTCCCACCTTCCTCATCTATCACCAATAGAGTTCAGGTAACCTCTTTACATCATCCCCTTTGATGCTAATGTAGAAAATGAAGTGCACAACTGCCGTTCTCTGGAGCATTTTCTCAACCCTTTGAGATTTTGCTTCCTGGCAAATTGTTGTTGGTTTGGCTCAAATAAGCTCATAAAAATTCTCTACAGGTTTGGATGTTTCTTATGTTGACACGTCACTGGTTTATTATAAACTATAATGCAGGAGCAGCCAGCTGGAAGAGATGCCTAGGGCCAGGTGTGTGGGGAAGCGTGCAGGCTCAATGCCCTCCTAGATGCCCTGCTCCCCCCGCACTCCAGGTGTTCCCAGCCTGGAAGCTCTCTGAATCCTCTCCTTGGGGAATTTTATGGTGGACTCACTATATAGGCACCATGGTTAAACCATTGTCCATCGGAGATCATTCCACCTCCAGCCCCGCTAACCCTCCCGAAGTCAGGGCCTGGAACTGCACAAGTTCCAACCCTGAAATCACAAGGCTGGTTTTTCCAGCTACCAACCCCCACCTTCAGGTGCTTTCCAAAAGTTACCTCATTAACATAAGACACGTTAATCACTCTCAACACCGGAAATAGCATGGGTCCCCCCACCCCCAACAGGTGTGTGTGTGGCCTTTAGTGGGGCTTCTTCTGCACTGTCAGGTTTTCATTTTCCTCGGCCATAATGTAAGAACACTAATTACGAGGAAGAAAACCCACGAATAATCATTCCCACTTACAGGGTTGTTGAAAAGACTCGATGTTCAAAAGGGCACATGATAAATGCTTGATAAAAGGCTCTGCAGATGTTGTTGCTGCTAACCGTGTGATGAAGGCCATAAGGTACAGAGGAAATGCTATTTTTTGGATAAAAGAGGCTCAAAGTCCCCTAGTCTATATATAGGTGCCGGGCGGAGGCTGAAGCACAGCGCTCTGTCCGCTGTTTACATTCTCTGAATTTTTAACAGCTTACCCTCCCTCTTCCATTGGCTTTCCCCCTTTATATCAAGACATCTTTTCAGATTCAGCTCATGCGAACCCAGTGTCTTAATTAAAATCACTATTGATCAACTTCTTGCAGGGTTGGCGGCTTGGCCACGTCTGAACGGAAGCATCAGGCTCTTCCTATTTGCATTTCAGGTGGGTCAGCAAATGGCTCAGCCGTGGAAGTCCTGGGGAAGCTCTGTGCCTCTGCAGTGGCTGGGCCTGCCCTCAGGCCAGGCTGTGAGGCTCAGCTCAAGCCAGGCCATCCTGAGCAAACCAGCAGCCACGGGGAAATGTCTCCACCCCCACCGGCCTCGCCTGCTCCACCTCCCCAGCTGCCCTGGGCCACTTGACATCCACTGGACACTCCCTCCTGCCTCCTTCTAAAGCCAGTCCTCGCCAGAGGCCGGAAAAAGTGCACCAGCTCCTGCATCCTGGGATAGAGCAACAAACCTCTCCTTTGTACCTCACTTCTGAACTTCAGATTGATCTCTAGGCCCTGTCCCAGTCTCCTCCTTGAATCTAATTTTGGGCCTTTAAAACGGGGACACTGACTTATTCATTTCTGTTGAGGTTAACCAGGCAGATCTCTGTGCTTCACGTTCTAAATCCTTTCCCTCTCCTTTCTGTGATTCTCAGTCCATGGTCAATGGAATACTGGGATCATTTGTTCATTCCCTATTCCACTCACTTATTACTTCAACAATGTTTATTGAGCATCTTTGAGGGGGCAGACTGCATTGAAGACACATGGTAACAGTAGTCTCCTGGAGCTATAGCTTCTTGGAGTAGACAAGGCGTTTATTTATGAACATCAAATATTTACCAAGTACCCACTACCTGACAGGGGTTGTTCGTAGCATGAAGGATACAGCAGAGAATGAGCAGGTACAGGTCTACCCTCATGTAGTTTGCATTGTGTTGGAGGAAGGTTGGGAAGGAGAGCAAAAGATACAAAATAATAAAAGGCCACGAAGAAGAAAGTACTAGAAAACTAATGGAGGAACATCGAAAATAGAGCAATGACTAGTTCTACTTTAGATGGAATGATGGAGGATGCTTTTCCCTGTTAAAGGAACACTTGAATTGAGACCTGAATGAAGCTAGGAAGCAGATCATGTGGGTAGACGGGGGAAGCGTATTATGAGAAGGGACAGCGCAGACAAAGACCCAAAGGTAGGGGGATGTTTGTTCTGCTTGAGGACCAGGAAGGAGGGTGGTACAAGTGAAATCAGACAGGAAGCAGGAGAAGGGAGAAGTGGGCACTTTCACATAGAGCCCTGTAATGTCCTGCTGAGCTCTGTAGGTTTTGTGCTGAGTGAGACGAGAATTACCAGGAGGTTTTGAACAGAGGAGCCTATTGTGACTTAGATGTTAAAAGATCGACGCTTTCAGCCCCACATTCCTTGTTCTAGGTGAGGCAGGCAGTGATAATTCCCTCCTTCAGTCTGTTAAACCAAAGCCAGCAAAGAAGACAAACTTCTTCCTTCTCCTGGAAGGTGAGGACAATCTCGTTCCAGATCAGAAAGGCAAAAAGAATGAGTCAAAATTCAACAGTCAGCAAGATATTTGCTCAAAAGCAGAAGATATTTTTTGAGGATGATCTATTTGCTGCAGAAACAATTAAACCATCACACACACACACACACACACACACACACACACACATACAAGAGAAGGAAAAAACAATTCAACCCACCTTGCTTGATCATCACATTGATATCTTTGCTGATCTAACTGTAAAACCAAAATAACAGTACAAAAAAGAAAGTAAAAATTTATAGTTGCTGATGATGTGGATGATGTCTTCTCTGGTACCCAGGCTAAGACAAGCAAACCGAAGAGCTGAGCTTCACAGGCAATACCTGAACAAGAAATGAACAGAAGGTGGCCAACCTGTCCTGCCAAAGACTTAGGAGGCCAGGAGAGGACACAGGGTGTCACATCTGACCCTTCAGTCCATGATGCTGTCTTATACTCTGTCATAACTAAACTGTAATCAGCAACTGCTCAAGCAGCCCACCTACCTCTTACCAAACATGCTTAGTAGTTTTCTGTGCTGACTTTCATCATGCTTAATACTGCAAAAGTGAAAATAGAGGTTTCACAGTGGAAAAAAAAAAAGATTCATTCTTTTTGACATAAGAAGACTAGACTGTAGGAGGCATGGGTGGTGGAGACCAGCAAGATTGCCATAGAGGACCCTGGGATGATTCTTCAGTGAAAAGAAGGTGGCTCAGACTGGGGTGCTGACCGTGGTATTGATGACAATATTTTGAAAGCAGGACTATCAAGATCTGGAGTGTGAGAGAAAGGGAGAAGTCAAAGAGGGCTATAACTTAAGCCCCACGGCAAATGGGGATGTTGTGAATGAAATAATCTCCCAATGACAGGGTAAAGTCACAAAGGAGATGAGCACTGTAGTTCAAAGACTCTGGACCCTGTGGGTTCGCAATGTCACTTTCACCCCTCTTTCTTTCATTCTAAGAGTGATGAACGGCAGGTATTACAGAACGCAGCAAGATGACTATGTTAGAGCTCTGGGAAGCTCACTTTGGCGGCAGGTTAGAGGGTGGATTGGGAGAGAACTAATGTAAATGGAGAGAGACCAGTTAGGAAATGACTGCAGTGACCAGGAGGGAGAAGAGGGTGGCTTGGACCAGAGTGGCATTATATTAGATTAAGCCCATGTTGGAGGCACTAAGTTCTAGGGTCTTCCTAAATAAGCTAGTTGCCATGTTGGCTCTAACTGGTAGTCCAGAAAGGACTCAATGCGGGTGCAGCTGGAGAGGGGCATGAGGAAACAAGCAGGCATAGCAGGAGGAGGGTAAATGTGGTCTTTTGGGTGGGGGACTCTCAGGAAGCCATGAGCTATTTCCAGGAAGAGATGACACGTCTCTTTGATGCCCTGGTGGTTTTTAAATTTTTCTACGTGAAGTTCACCACTTTCTACCTATGTATTCTTCTCCACTTCCCACAACCCTTCCCTTCTCAGACTGTATGAAACTCTCCATTTCTGCCCAACTGCTGATGTCCCTCTCCATGCTCGGTTAGACCCCTGACAGCTTGAAAAGGAGGCCGTGCAATATAATGGTGAAGGACACTGGCCTTTCAGTTGGATTGACTTGGATTTGAAACTCAGTTATACTTGGCTTTGGACAAATTACTTAATTTTTTGGAACCTCAGTTTTCACACCTATGAAATGGTGAAAATTAAAATATCTACTCATAGGATGGGTATACAGCATAAAGAGGATTGTGCCTATAATACCTGGCCAATAACAGCTGTCATTAGGACATTCCTTTATGATGAGTAGTGTTCTAAGTGCTTCCTGTACATTCATTCACTCCATCTTTTACACTATCCTCTTATCCCCATTGAACAGGTGAGGACATTGGGTCTCAGCAGAGTTTAGTAACACACAGGAAGGCACAGAGCTAGGCAGTGACAAAGCCAAGGTCTGACCCCAGGTAGCCCCTCTCAATCAGATCATACAGCAGCTCTCTCAAGTAACTGACACTCAACAAAGGCTGCTTTTAGTATCCTCATCAGACATTTTCATGAATGGACACTCTAGGGCCTCAGCAGGGGGAGGCGTGGTTACCTGAATCTCCATTTGCATAGCCTTTCCTTATTATTGAGAATCTTTCTACATTAACTGAATCCCTTTTCTTAGAAACTCAAGGGGAAAGGACTAGGTGCTCAGATGTTAAGTAAACGAATGAATGATTAAGGTGCCTTCAGTGGGCCCTTCAAAAATGTCAATGGAACAAATAAGTGATAGGAAGAGGATTCATTCATTGGTGAGGGAAGATACCAGAAGACCTGGTTTCAAGGTGGAAGGGAGGGTGGGTTCCTGGGTGTGCCTTTGGGGCCAAGCACTGTTCCATTGTACCTGCATAAGGACAGTGTCTCTGTCAAGTTTCCCAGCCTTTCTGTTGGTGACATTTTGTGGTTAAAACCTAGTTCATCCCAGTCCCAATATTTCTATTTGTGGCATCATGGGTTACAAGTCCCTGGCATGTGAGAGGTGGTGGGTTCAGCCCATGGGAGCTCCAGACAAGCTGCCTGATGATGAATTCTGATTCCTCTACTTTCTAGATGTGTCTTCTTGGGAAAGTAGCTTAACCTTTTGATGTTTCCATTTCTCTATAAATGGAGACTAAAATAATATTTGTGTCATTTGACATGAAAAGTGAAATGATAAACATAAAGGATTTAGCAGAGTACCAATAATGTTGGTTGTTACTACAGGGTGTCAGTTGTACGCTCTAGTCATAAGGCAGGTGACCACCTAAAGACTAATTTAAAGAAGGCACCCAGCTTTTAGGTCCCTGATGTCCAATCATCTAGACTAGAATCATGATGGTAAGTTCTTGATCCTGCTAGTTGCTCTGAATGAAACAAGGTGCTCCTCTCTATGTCTCAAAGCATTTAATGAAAAAGTCCATCCCATTCTATTACAGATCTCATTTTAAAATTTTGACACACTATGTTTTATATCCTTCTAGCCCATTTCATTCCATCCTGTTTGCATTCTAAAGTATATTTCACACCTAGTCATTCCACACTCTTTTATATTTCATTCTACTCCATATTCCATCCCAATCAGTTCTAAATTCCATTCCATTCCATATGCCATATTTCATTCCATTCCATTTCATTCCATATCACATTCTGTTCCATTCTATTCCATATTCCATTCCAGCCCATCTTCCCTCTTACCTCATCTCAAGTTATTCAATACATTCTCTGTCAAATTCTATGATTTCCCACCATACGCCATCCCATGTTTCATCCTATCCCCTTCCATTCTATCCAAATTCCATGTCTTTTAGGCCACATCAGATTGAGATTAAGAAAATGGTAATACTTTCCATGTTTCTTTTGCTCCACCCTCACCTGTTTTCTGTGAGTCTAGTGTTTCTTGGAGATCCTAATAAATACAGTGTTTTTGATCATTTGCAGCCTTTCCCCTCTGCTGTTCCAGTTTGCTGCGGTGGAGGCTGGTTGGGGACACTGCAGGCCCCTAAAGCTCAGACCAACTCACTCTACCAACGAGATGCCTCCCATTGCACATGATGTCTCCTATAAGTGGAAATGGTGACTTCTTCCTTTTTGCCCACTTTTATGGATACAATCAATAATTAGGCCTTTAGGAGAAAGAGTATTGGTGCTCCTGAAGGGCTCTTCAGGCCACTGGAACAGAGCTAACTTACTTGATTATATCAAGACTAAGCGAGTAGACGGGTGGCCTCGTGAGCAACCAGAACACTCAGCACCCACAGAGATGGGCTGTGGGGGCAGATTTGTACTACTCAACAGTGACACCTGTTGATCGTGGATGGGAACCTATGCATTCTAGGTGGAGTTGGAGCTGACTTGGGGGTTCAAGAGAAACGGACACAAACACAAATGGACACTCAAGCAAGTAACACAGGAAAGCCATCTTCTCCCACTTGAGTTGGCTTCTTTGCTGCCAGGACCCAGTTAATGTTGGCCAGGATAGAATCGGATGTGCACAGAATTAATGAGGAAACGCCTCTGCAGAGAACTTAACATTTAGAGGCAAACAATATACTGTGGTCAGGTTAGGGAAACTGAGGCCCATACATACATATTCTATACGATAGAAATAATTCAGTGGTGAAAGCTGGCCCAGGAGTCAATTTGCTGAATCAGAACTGAGAGGACTTTTCAATTCAGAGCAGTGATTCTTATTTCTTTTATTTCTAAAAACAGAGTCTAGGAAGCCCCTTCGTCCTCCCTTCCCCTCTTCTCCCTTTCCTACCTTCCTTTCTATAAATATTAACCAAATAGTTTTATTGACGCCATGAGTCCGACCCTGGGCTGAGCATGGGTGATGAGTACAACGTGGTCCAGACATGAGAAGGTCCATCAATGGTCAGAGAGCCCTGCCTGCTAGTTATACAGATTACTGACCCAGGCGAGTCACCAAGAACCTGCTGTGGCGCACAGAGGTGGGAGGGATGCTATTTGGCTAGGGTAGGTGGTAGACAGGGGTAGGTCAGCGAAACCTTCCTTGAGAAGAGTATTTTTCCGTTAGGTCTTTAAAACGTCCCATGTTTTCCAGCTGAAGTAAACACACTACACTCGATGGCGTGATGATGAATTGTGCTTGGGGGAGTGGTAGATATCGTCTGTATCTTCGATACCAACTGCATTTTAGGAAGATGATGAGCCTAGGCACGTTGGCAACAGATTGAGAAACAGCTTGTGAAGGAATTTTCTATTTACAGCGTAGGCAATGGGAAGGTATGAAAGGTCTTTTAAGCAAAGATTTGACAGCAAATATACTTGAGGGGGAGAACATTCTGGCTGCAGAATGCAGGTTGGATTGGAAGAGAGACTGTAGGTGAGAAACCAGTATGGAAGCTGAAGTCCTTACTTAGAGTCAAAACTTCTTGGTCATGTTTTATATTTGCCTTTGCTTGTGTTTGTGCATGAGTGTGTATGTTTGTGGGTATGTTTTGAGGTAACATGGGGCAGTGAAAAGAGCAGAGGCTTTTAAAGAAGTTAGAATTAACTCAGTAGTAATGTGGTCAAGCAAATTAATAGACTTGATTGGGTCTGTCTCTATGTCTACTTAATAACATCTACTTCAGGGGACTAGTGTGAGTATGCATAGGTAAAATATAAAATTCATTCATGTGGGTCCTGGCACATGGAAAGCACTAGAGCAAATGGTGTTGCCTACTTACTATATGAATCTGGATCCTTGCTCTTCCTTAGTCTCTCCAGAGATGCACCAGTTTAAAGATGATCAGGAGATGACGGTACGCATTGAATAGGGTGCCTTAGGCTTGTGTGATTTTATGTAAGGTATCCATACACACACACATGCCATACACACGCATACTGTGAAATGGCTGAAAGGAGAAAACCTTCCTGTTGAATATCACAGACAGAACCAGGCTGCAAACAGGGGACCCTTTTGTGAAAAATTCCAGCTACACCCATTGCTGCGTTTCAGAAACCAACACGTCCAGCACTCTTTTGGCCTCTAGTTTTCAACCATGGAAGCAGACATTTTGTGGCCTCCATCTCAAATTTAGGTTTTGACATCATCGCCTGGGTCATGGTGATGGCCAAGTTCACACGGCTGTTTTCTCCAACTCCAGCTTCCTTTGAATCTGTACTCTGAGGACAGTTTTCACTCACTCCTTCACAGACTGCTTGTTACCCACCTCAGTTTTTTTCTTCTTCAATTCATGGAAATGAATCAGGTCAGCGATGGCGTCATTCAAAAGAGAAAGCTAATTAAAAAGGTCCCCTTTCCTTCCTCTTAGGGACCTTGCCATAGTTTCCGCCCTCAGCAGACACAAGCGAGGAAGGAAACACTCAGAGCAGCTGTGAATGGAGAAGGCCTGGCTGGGGGTTTAGGGAAGCAGGGTGACCATTCCCAGTTAAAGGTTAACCCCTTGGGAGTATGTTAGAAGCCGCTTTGTCTCTTCCAAGGTCAGGATAAACAGAATAACCTCAGGCCAATCTAACCAGAAGGAACATGCAACCATGTGGCACAAATATTAGGTACAGGGTTAGGGTGATTAAGTTGCTATATGGGAAAAGATTTTTCTCTAGGTGTTCATCCTTGGAGACAGCACTCATAAACATTAATGTTTAAATAGCTCTTGTTATGTGTCAGGAATTATTCTAGGAGTTTTACATATGTCATGTTATTTGATATTTATAGCCACCTAAAGGAATAAGTACTGTTATAGCCTCAATATTATAGATAAGGAAATGGAAGTTGAGGTGGAATAAAGTGACTTGTCTAAGGTCACTCAACTCATTAATGTCAACCCTGAACCCAGGCCATTTGCTTCTGGAGTGCACGCTGCAGCCACTGCACTGTACCACTTAGTCACCGCATACTTAAGTGATCGTAACTTGTTGGAAGCAGTGTGTGAAAGTAGGAAGCAAACTGTCTCCAGAGCATGTGGACCAGAAGTGTGTTTTCTTTGGACTGTATAGTACTGGCCCAACAATATGTTACATTTGGGTCCATTGCCCATATTTTCAAATGAAAGAAAATGGGAAGTTCCCACATCTAGTAAAGTAGGCAATATAGATGTTACACTCTATCCAACTGAAACTTCTATTCTATAGGCTTGGACACTGAGGCCAAAATGAGTTAAATGATTTGTCTAATGTTACCCAGCCATGTAAGTACAAAGACTGAATATGTTGTTGACTGAATATTTGTGTCCCTACACCCCAAATTTCTATGTTGTAACCTATCCCCAGTGTGATGCCGTTTGGAGGTGAAGCCTTTGGGAGGTGATTAGGTCATGAGGATGGAGCCCTCATGAATGGGATTAGTACCCTCATAAGAAGAGATGAGGGAGATATGATCTGTCTTCACCATGTGAAGACACAGCAAGTTGGTCGGTCATCTGAAGACACAGCAAGTTGGTCGGTCATCTGCAAACCATAAAGGGAGTCCAAGCCAGCCAGTACCTTGATGTTGGGCTCCCCAGCCTCTAGAACAGTTTTATACTGTTTATATTATAGAACAGTAATAAATGCATTTATGTTATTTAAGCCATGCAGTCTATGGTACTTTTCTTACAGCAGCCTAAATCATCTAAGAGGGGATGAGATCCCAAATCTGATTCATAGAGGGAGGCTCTTCCTTGAAGATCTTATGATGCTTCTTGTTTCATCTTCAGACTCTTTCATCTTTGAATGGCTCATTCTTGCTCATCCCTGGTCAGCAGTCCACTCTGTCAGAAGACAAGACTTGGTGCTGGGGTGAAGGAACATCGGACTTCAAGTCAGAAGACATGGCTTTAAATCTTGACTCTGTTCTTTAAGAGCTATGTGTCCTTTGGCAGCTTTCTTCTCTCTTAGCTTCAATTGGATTACCATCATCAAAGGTAATTTTTTTTTTTTTTGTAAAAATTAAGCATTTATGAAGGTCCCTTCCTTCTCTGTTATAGTACATGCATTTTCACTGGATATTTTTAGGGTTTGTATTTTATTGGGGCTTTTATTTTTTTTTCTCTCCTTTCTCCTTCTCTTTCCTCCTCTCATGGTTAGTCCAACTATTTCCCTTCATTGTGCCCAAAGCCATCACATCCAGGTGAGAAGGCTTCTTCCCATCAGGGTGAAAATATCCAGTGAGTAAACTGAGGGCCCTCAAAAACAGGAAAGTCAGATTCATCGAACGTCGTCTGATGTCTGCCTCAGAGTTGATGGCTCAGGAAGAACATGAATCAGCTCTGCTGCCTTTTTCTCCTGACAGCATCTCAGACTGAACCAAGAAAACTTCTGGTCAATCTAAATGGTTTGTTTATTCACTGGAGAATGGGGACAGTGGCGGGGGTGCCCGGCTACTTGCTCTCTCATTCTAGTTAATGAATTGATTTGATACAGGAACTTCACCGTGTTCTCAGGGAAATCCTGTTGGCTGGGGCTCACTCCTCAGCATCTCTAAATTTAGGTCATGGCTCAGTGAGGAACAATGACAAATCCTTAATAAAAGATGCTTTACCCAGTGACATCCAGCAGGACAGCTGGGCAGGCATTTTTATTTTTTGTTAATGTTGTGGGGGTGGCGGATATGGAGCGAGGATAAATGTTGACAGAAAGTCATTTTCTGACCGTGCACATCCGTTGGCTGATCTGCACTGTGGCAAATGCCAGCCCTTGATTTTATAGCGAGTGAAAGCTGACTCTAATGAAACCCCCACAAAGCAGCTGCCTAAACTGGGCAAGGGCAAAACCAGAAGCTGGGAGTGGGGCCCAACGTTTGTGTCTGGTTGCCCAGGCCTTTTCCAGATTAATCATTCTGTAGCTCACCTCCTGCCTCTCCCCCTCACTCTCAACTCTGTCCCTACCATGTTGCTTCACAAACTACTTTCCTGCCCTTGGTGCCCACTCTGCTCCTCAAGGATGGAATGTTCCTCCTCTGTCTTTGAGTGGCTTATTCTTCCTCATCTTTTAAATACTAGTTCAGCTATCACTTCTTCCAGGAAGCCTTCTGTGAGTCTCCAAGAGCTGCCTGTCCCCGAATCTCTGCATGATTTCCCCATTAGACTGAGCTCTGCAAGGAGACTCTCTGACATAGGTTCTTGATCCACAAGTGCTAACACATTCCACAAAAACCAGTTTTCCTAAGGACCTAATGGCCTGTTTGCTGCTGAATCCAACAGACATTTCCCAGTGTTCTTGTCCCATTAACGGAATATTATAGGTTTATTAGATTCATCCCTTCTGAACTCCTTTCTTTTTACAGTAGCATGGCTAAAACTAGAGAGTATCATGCTTAGTGGAATCAGCCAGGCAGCAAAAGACAAATGCCATATGATCTTCCCTAATACAGGAGACTAGTGAATAAAACAAACATGAGCAGAATAGAACCAGAGACAGGGAACAAAAAAGGAGCAGAATGATGGTGACCAGAGGGGAGGAAAGAGGAGCAGGGAGAGAGGGGGGGAGAATGAGTGGGGTTTGGATGAGGAGCTAATACGGAAGAGCCATGGACATGGACATGGACATGGACAAGGAGGTGGGGGTTGACTGTGGGAGAGGGGAGGGGAGGACAGGGGAGAGCAATGAGGGAAATAGCTGTAATACAAGAAGAATAAATCTATTTTAAAAAAACCTCATCCCTTCTATTGTTAAATTATACTCTCCCCTAAAAAAGAGAGAGATTTTTGTACCTGTGAATAGTGTGTCCATTCAAGATCCAACATGATTTCGCTAAGAGGAGATCTGATGGTTTGGTTCCTGAAAGGCTTCAACGAAATACTCAGCCTTGAGTGCACAGACTGAACTTTCCACCATTACACGCATCTTGCCTAAGATCTAAACGGTGTCAGATTCTTCAGCCTCCTTCTCACCATCCTACCACTGTACTTGCTTTCAGACAGATTTCAATGCTTTAAAAATACTTCATGCTTTTTCCTGCTGACAAGCATTTCTGCATGTTTTCCCCTTTCCTAACCTACCCACCAGCCTAACTCTTTCCCTTCACTATGTGACTCAGGCATGATCTTTTTCAAGAAGCCATCTCTGCCTGACCCCCCTCTACAGAAAAACTAAGGGTCCTCTGTGCACTCACAGAGCTCCTACTTCTAACCTCATCCTTAGATACTTGGTGCAAGTGTCTTCACATTAGAATTGGAGCAAGGTTAGGAACGGAGACTGGCTTATCACTACCTAACCTGGGTCTCAAGCGTATCACTTGCTTACTAAATACTGGTACATAAAATAATTTATACATGAAGATACTCAGTTCTGTGGAAGCATAGGGAAGATAATGAGCAAAATTAAAATTTCCCTGGAAATGTGCATGTAAGACGTGCTCTGGGGTCAAGCTAAGCTCTATTTTGGTGGGTATGCCATGTAGGGTGCATAGCCAGACACATGGTTTGATGAAAAGAGAGCCATATTTTGCTGTGAACTAACTACGAGCATACAAGAAAACTTTCACGAAAATTGGGCAGCGGTAGGGAAGGTGAGATTCTACTTGATTCTGTAAAATGGTCTCTCAGTAAATGGAAAGTTACATACAGAACCAGACTCAGATAAAGAGAACAGACTGACAGTTGTCAGGGGAGGCAGTGGGGTACTGGGTGAGAACAGAGGGCAGTATGGGGATGACCAGAAGGAAAGGGGGTGAGAAGACAGGAGAGATTATAGGGGGTATAAGTGGTGATGGAAGGAGACTTGCCTTTGGGTGGTGAATGATGTATGAGAGAATTGTACACTTGAAACCTGTATAGTTTTATTAACAAATGTCACTGCAATACATTTTTTTAAAAAGGGAAAAGAAAAGTCCATCTAGAATCTGGTTCATTCATTGCTTGCTAGCTTTACAGCCTTGGAAAACACTTTTTGCCTCTTGAAACTTAGTTTCTACACTCTCCAAATGGGAGTTAAAAATATTCTCCAGGGTTATTGTGAACATCAAATAAGCAAAGTAAGTGAAAGAGGCTACAGTGCCTGATCAATAATAGAAAATTGCAACTCCCTTTCTTCTTGGAATAGAACAGACCAGAGTAGGAGGGGGAAAAAATAAAGATCATTTTAACAAATGAAAAAAAAAAATTTAAAACATCTTTCAGCCCAGAGCAACAAATGTGCAAAGAGCAACTGTTAGCAGAAACTCTTGTAAGGAGGAGGCGTTGCTGAAATGTTAGGAAGTGGTTGTGAACGATTAGAACACTGTCAAAATTTTTCAGTCTGAGAAAGAGAAAAATTCATAATTAAAGATCTGTAACTAATTTCTGGTTGCATAAATGGTACCATTAAACTTTCTAGTAGAATATCCTTCATTCTGATTGGCACCACCCTACTGATGAATATGGATGGTATATTTTAGTTATAATTCTGCTTTGGAGTACTGTATATGTTATCATTTAATTTTCCCCTCAAGTTTTCCTTTTTACACTACTTAAGTAATGCATGTTTTCAATCAGAATCCAAAGGAAGAAAAAACGTCTACAATGTTACCTGCCTAGAAACTGCCAGGAACATCTCATGTCTATAGTTTCAGATATTTTACCATGATGGGATCAGACTGTACATGTTTCATTACAATGGGCACTTTTTTCATTCAAAACACTATGAATATTGCTGCATGACAGAAGAACATTTGCTTCCAACCGTGAGCAAATAACCTTCTTCGGCTGACTTCCTAGTACCAACCACCAGAAAACGATATGAAATATTTAAAACAACCATTTTCAAGTACTAGATAAAAGGCAAGCCATAAGCCCTGCAATGAAGGAAACAAATGAGGTTGGCTCTACCATCATCCAGCTTTTCCCTAGACACTGTTCATGAGCCCCAGGACACGGGAACAGCCCCAGTCTCTTGAGTTGAGAAGAAAGAACTCACTTAGGGTGGAAGCAGCACTAGCGGGAGTTTGCTGGGGGAAGTAGTGAAGATGAAGTGTTTCTGACAGCTTCACGGGGTCCCCTGGTTCCCTGGTGACAACATAACAGCAATTTCTAAACACGCAGGGCGAAACTCCCATGAGACTGGGCAAAGGGCAGCTGTGCAGAAAAAAGAATAAAGAGCCCTAGCCTGCAAAAACTCTCTGAGCTCACATTGAACGAGGAAATTGGTTGGGTTCATGCTAGCCAGAGAGTAGAGACCTTGCTGAGTACACTGGGATTTGGTTAGAGGTGGCAGGAAGGTTTGTACCATAGGTGGCCACTAAACTATCCCTGGGCCAGCCTTAACAAGCTCAAAAGAAAGCTGAGTAAAAACCAAATGGATCCACAAATCTCCTTGTGTGACTCTGGGCAAGTTAATTAACTTTCTGAGCCTCAGTTTCTTTCCTTGCAAAATTGGGGCAATAACCTTCTCTACCCCCTGGTGTTGCCTGGGGATTAATTACAGCTCTATTCTCACTACAAAACACAGCTCATACCCGAATTGTAACAAGTACCTAATCAATTCTGACATTATTACCAAGGGGTTGTATGCCACTCTTGTTTGTTATCAGAAAGGTACTGTGGCCAGTATCAAAACCAGAACAAGGCATTCCTCAGTGGGGGAGAAACAGTTACACCTGAAAAAGATGATTCCTCTGGCAGTCAGACAATTTAGGATTTAGAGGTAGCTCTCAACAACTTGGAAAGGGAATGGAAAGACTTTAGGTTTAACTCCTATGGCAGAGAGTGGTACTCACTTGCCTGCTGACTTAACCCAACTGAACTGTGAAGCTTGAAATGCAGATTTGCCTTGAGCGGGGGAAGTCACCAATGGTGAGACCACTGTGCTTCAAATTACCTTCTTCTGAGGAGGCCCTGCTTGGTGATTCTGGATGATTCATTAACGTCATCAATAATCTGCAATCTCGTGCTCAAATCATAATTTTAATCTCCAGGTGCACGTCTATAATATTACATTTTACTGCAATAAGGTTGCCTTAGTTACCAGTATACCTGTGTAGCTATAATCGCTCTAAAAATACATATCATATTCCAGCATCTTCATCATTTCTGTGCACCCAGCACCCAGCAACCCTGCTTGGCACCAAGTGATTTACCCCCCAGAAAAGAATGACCAAGGTACTCATCTTCCGAAACACACAGTTCCGGTTCTTCATGCTGCTTGTGTTGGTGGTTCCCCTGGGGTTGGAGACTATAGGTCTGCCATTGATTGTACCAGCGTTTATTTTTTGAGAGGCTTTACCTAACATGACCTTTTCTGGGGTGGACCTATGCCCCAGGGACCTTGCCCTCACTCTCACTTCCATGAGTTATAACTAGACACTCAGCTGCCTTACGGCTGGAACCGTCCTCCGGGCCTGCTGGCAGCATGCAGCGACTCTGCCGGGCCAGCAGGCTGAAGTCACCCTGGGAGAACACTGTGCGAGTGGGGACTCGTCTCGAGTGCCAAGTGCAAGGGTGACTGGGCCGCAGCACCCCCAGGAAGGCTGGTTTGCAGCCCTCCCGACCATGTTCTCTCAATGGAGAAGAGGTCTGGGGTGTCAGAGAGGGATGGAATAGCGAATCATGGGAGTTCAAAGATGAAAGTGTGCTCTCTAACATGCGTTTTTCAATCTCGCCACTTCGTAGGTGAGAAAACCGAGGACCAGGAAGCAGAGCAACTCAGCCACGATCATCACAACTGAGAGGTGAAAAGGCAAGACAAAAATTAAATTGCGGGAGACCCTGGAGTTTTCGTTCTTTTCTTTTCTTTCCTTCCTTTCTTCCTCTCTCCCTCCCTCTCCCTCTCTCCCCTTCTCTCCTTCCTTTCTTCCTGCCTTCCTTTCTTTTAAAATATGTTATTACTCATCCCATTCCAGCCCCCCCCTCCCCGCCTTAAACTGCTAACATACTCTTTTTCTGACCACATGCATTAGGACCTGAGATTGGTTATGAAGTAACAGCTATAATACCCACACTATGTTGAGTTTGGTGCTTTAGGTGGATTATCTAATCTTACTTCCAAAGCCGGAGACTGTGCTCTATTTTGAAGATGCGGCCACGGAGACTTGGAGGAGGATACCAATTTGCCTAAGGTCACCCAGCTATTAGACATCTTGATAGACCCTGAAAACCTCATCTGCCTGTCTCTAGAACCCAAGATCTAAGCCGTATTCCATGGCAAGCTGGTGTCACTGAGAAACAAATGAGTATCTTTCAAGCCCAAAATACAAATGTTCCCAAGTTCCAGAGAATGCTCTTGGCCAAACTGTGAGACACAAGATTTATTTTTAGAGCACATGGCTGTATTCACTCTCCCAACCCACATCCAGGCTTCTGGACGGATTCCTTTTGCTTTGAATGTTCTAAGTGGTAGGAATTTAACAACAAAAAAGAAAGTTTTACTAAGGACTGTATGCCTCTATTTTGGTTTTAGCTCTGCAACCCATTTCTGCCCAATCTTTGTACAGTTGCTCCACATCTCTTTCCTTCAGTTGCTTTATAGCTGTGCACAAAAAAGGAAATGGAGTGGACCACAGGTGACAAGCAGAGTCACCTTAATACCAATTCCAACAAGGGGTGAGTCAAAGTCAGAACCTTTGTGTTGAAAATCATTCTGAATGCACAGACAGGCTCGGTGAGAGGTGGAGTATGAATGATGAGCAATGTTTGCCATAGGTGTGCTAAGAATTAAGCCTCGTGTATGACAGGATTTGCCATCACAGAGCAGAGGATCTTTGAGGTCCTTCAAGTTCTAATACAGTCCTCCCTGAATTGGAAATGGAAGCACTAACCTGTTAGTTACCCCTTCCCGCTACTCCAGAAACCTGTAGCCTGTAGACAAAAGCTCTCATGGTGACGTTCAGGAAACAGCAAGTCCGGTATTTTCCCCAGTGAACCAGCCCCTCCTCCCACCCGCCAGAAAGGAACATGATGTCTCCCCTTTTGCTACGGCCTGATCCCCACGTGCTGAGAGCAGAGATGACTTGGAAGATGCTACTTCTAGCATCTTTGAAAAGGTAATAGCTCATTATAGAATTTATTTGAAACCTAGAAAACCTCCCTGTACCTGTGCATTAGAAATAGGATCATCTGGAGCCGGAGAAACAAGGTATTGTTTCATTTCACATATATTCATTGAGAATCTTTTCTGTGCTACACAATGGTAAACAAAGAAAACAAACAATAAACAAAGCACAGTCCCTGGCTTCACGGAATGTGCCAAACATGTCAGAGAGGGCTGGCTGTCCACCAGAGGTATCTGCTTTCACTGCTAGAGATGAGAGTTGCTGCTGGAAAGGGGCTGTGTAAGAAGGAGACTGCTTTTCTGAGACCCTCTTATAATCCTGTGAGACTTTCCAGTGAATTCTTGCCAACAGAAGGAGCAGAAGGGGCATGCATCCCACCCAGGGAGACCAGCCTGGGGAGCAGATGTGCCTTCTCCACCCTCTTTTTCCTCATTTGCTGGATAAACACAGGACCCTTGGGATGTGGGGACCATGGTTACCTGCATCACAGCTGGGTAGTGGAATTTGACCATTCACACCTGTATCCCTCTGCTACCATGGGCAGAAAATACTGGACACTATCATTGTATGTGAAAATATAGGCCACAGACATTTCAGAGCTTATTTGTCAAATCAGTAAGGGTTTCCTTACTGAATACTACCTACAGTGCTCAGAGCAGATGGATAAACCAGAAATCGTACTGTCGCTCTAATTTTGTTCCATGATAGGATGGGGTTCTGCGTGCTGTAGGAACACAGATCTAGGGATCAAGAAAGACTTAGCAGCCCAAGGGAACTAGCTATGGGGAAGAGCTGGAGGGGTCAGAGGAAAGAAGGAACCTGGCACCTGGGTAAAAAAGCAAAGAGTTGCTTTCTTGAGGCTGAGATTCAAGCAGGGCAGGGGAGTAGACAGGATGGATCGCTGAACAGGGCCCGATCACAGAATGGCAGAAGTTTTCACTTTGAAACGAAGATAGTGGCGGCCAAAGCATAATAATACCATCTGATTCCACTGCTGGAAAAGGCGGAGATCGTGCCCATCAAGTTTATTATCATTTTCTACTCTTTAGCACATCAGCTCCAAAGCAACGAGTGAATGAACTTGTATATTTGTCACTCGATGAACAAGTAAGTGAAGCATTTCAGAGCCTGTTGTACCAGATCAGATGACAGATGATGGGACTTAACAGAGGTAAGTGATGTGGACACAGTTGGGAGATTTAGTCAGCAAGTGATCAGTTGGACGTGCAAGTGCTGATTGCTTCCAGGATAGTTTTATCTGGTGAGTTCCATGTGCCAGGGATTGTCCCCAGTGTTTTACAAAAAGTAATTGCTTTAATCCTTATAAAAGCTCTGTACGTTAAATGATACCAATGTTAGATGAGGAAAATAAGACACAGAGAGGTTAATAGTCCATTCCAGGTCACCCAGGAAGTTACCAGGAGAGCCAGGAGTTAAACTGAGAGTCTTTGGAGATGATACGATGTCAGGGATGAAATTTTTATCTGGTATTATAAGACACAGTCGGTGAACCTGCACTGGGAAAAAGAAAATGAGTTCAGATTTAGATATCCAAAGTTTAAGTTGCCTGTGAACACGCCAGTGGAAATACCAAGCAGACAGGTGGATATTTATATTACGTTGAACACCACTCCTCAAACGCAGGCTGACAAAATGATCACAGAAGGGCTGAGTTTATGGCAGTTAGGATGGAACTGCTACTAGAGAAGCAACCACATGAAATAAAACTGCTGTGTGGAATAAAAGACGCCAGCGGACATCAGAGGATGTGCATAAACAAAGGGTTGGACAATTGAAATAAATTTACACCCCAAGAGAGGGCCCAGAAATCTCCAGTAGAGCACCAGGGGCCTCACATATGTGAGGTTATTCTTTGTTTTTTGGCAATTAATGCTACAATAACTATTTAGTACTACAGTAACTACTTATGATTTTCAAATTAATTTTTATAATATTGTACAACCTAGATTTAAGGAATCCCACCACATACTGTTAGGAAAGGAGGGAGGTCATAGCTATAGTCACAATTTTTGTTGCCAGCACCTCTTACAGAATAGCTGGAACACAGCTGAGTCCTATTTGAGTGAATTTTTTACTTATATTAATATTCTGTGTATATGCTAGTTGTAAACAAGGACAGTGGTAACAGCTGAAAGGTATATTGTTGGGAGAAATCAGGTTAGTACATAATTAATAAAAAGCACACAGTCCCCATAGCTATTATTTCTTCAATGTGCAAAGCTTTTTGCATTTGGCTTTTTGTTTCTTCAGGCAACTCGCCCATGAAGGTCCTGCTCTCTTTGGTTCTGAACTAAACCCGCAAATGCATGTTGGCTTCTCTTGGCTAGTTTTTGACCCTTTATTTCTCATAATAACAGCATAAATAATAGCGTCTTGGTTGAATAATGCTTTCAATTTAGGAAGTTTATAGTCCTTACCTAATCTCCATACAATTCAGATAAAAAATTAACCTCTTTTTTTTTTTATAAATGGGGAATCTGATGCTTGGAGAAAATCGGCTTATTACGCTGCCTTTACTATAAACAATGGTTCACGTTATTGAGCATTTTTCCTGTTTTGGGCACTTAGAAAGCATCTCATGCACGTTTTCCTTTCTGATCCTGTGAATGAGCCCATGCAGTTGGTATGATTATTATTTCCATTTTACATACGAGGAAACAGGCTTTGAGAGACAAAGGAAGCTGCCCAAGGGTCCAGAATTGGCAAATTTTGAAGTGTCCCTTCTCCCCCAGCTTCTGTCCCTTCTTTCTTGCCCGAGGCTCTTTCTCCTACACTTTCCATGTGTACAGCTTTGTCTAAGCCAGCCGGGCTTCTGCACTAGGATGTGGCCCAACACCCCCACATGTTCCGCACGTCGGAGTTCAAGGCCAGCCTCAGTCTGAAGCTGCCCTTTCCCCTGCTGGCTTATCTCTGGAGGGGCTGGGAGGTCGACAGTGTGCTTGCGTGAGCAATTGCCAGTTCCTTGCTTCCCTGTGAACTTGATTTCTTATTTTAGGGCCCAGGAGGGTGAAGATTGCCTAAGAACATTCCAGGGTTTATCTGAGGCAAACTGTGCATGAAGAAGGTAAATTTGGTCCTTTCTTTCTTTCATTCTATTTCAATGACAAACACTTCTTTTTTCTTTCTTTTTGTTTTCTTTTTTTTTCTTTTGGCTGGTATTACTCTCTCCAACTTTCTTCCCATATTAAAATACTCTGATTAACCCTCTTCTGTGAACCTGGGTCTGTGGTCTGTGTTGGGCACTAAAGATAACAAATAAGCCATGTTTTCCTGGTAGAGTCAGGAATGTAAACACATAAGTATAATGTGGCATGATAAACACTGTAAGAAGATTCTTCAAGATAGCGGGAAGGTGAAGAGAAGTACAAGGAAGGGATTCTTCTCAAGAGTGAGGGTCTCATTGGTCCAAGTACACTGCCCAGGACTAGAGCTAGTTGAGCTGGTCTTCGAAGGATGAACAGTTCTTCAGGCTGGGTTTGGGGTTCACGTGTACCAACAGGCAGATCAATCAGTCTCTCTAGAGGTGCAGAGGGCTGAGATATACTGGAAACTGAGTGGTTCATTATGTCTGGGGATGTGAGGCAGACAAAAATGGGAAGTGAAGAGGCAGGCTAGGGACAGATACAGAGGGCATTGCAAATCCTGCTAGTTTGAAAGTCTCCTGTTCTGACCAGAAAAAGCCAACAAAGGGTTTTAACCAGAGCAACAGTGATAGGAGATTTTTGTCCTGTGGGTCAGTTGTTTGTTGGGAACTATGATCCAATAGCTAAGATTTTGGAGACATAGTTTGGGGGTAGGGCCACAGTAAGAGATAATGAAGGCCTAAAGTAATGCATTAGATGCTGCAGGAAAGAAAGACGAGGGTTATGAGAACCCCAATAGGAAAGTTGACCCAAGTCATGAAGGCTTCTGACCTGAAGAACTGTTGTGGATGGTGATACTATTCATTCACCAAGAGGCAGATTCCAGGCCCACTTTGGTTGAGAAGAAAGAGGGTGAATAAGTTTGCCTTCAAATGTGTTTTGATTTGAAGTTTCAATGGGACGTCCAGGTAGAGATATGAGATAGAAGGTTAAAAATACAGGCCTGGTGCTCAGGAGACCAGTTGGGGCTGGACATAAAGATGCAAACGTTATCAGCACACATGTGGTAATTAGGGATGGTTTTTATTAAAAATGCACCTGAGTTTATTCTGCTGAGCAAGGGGAGGTGAGAGCTAGGTATAGGATGGACACTCATGGAATGCCAACACCAAAGGGTGAAGGAAGGAAGAAGAGGCAGAGCAACAGTTTTCTGCAGGGTTAAAGGAAACCAGGAGAGTGTGCTTTCCCTCCCTGAAGACAAGGAAGACAGAGCTGTAAGGGTTTGATGTTGTCAGAGCAGCGGGGACTAAGATAAGGAATGGAAAGGGTCGGTTGGCTGTGTCAGTCTGTGGGTCACTGGAGACCCTGGAAGAGTCCTGTTCTGGGGCAACAAGGGCCAAAGCCCAACAGCAGTAGTAGGTTAGGGAGCAAAAAAGGTTGAGCGAGTTAAATGCAGACTACAGGCTTATGAAGCTGAGGTTAGAGAGGGTCCGTGACTTTGCTGAAGGTCATTGGCTCCTAGGTGGTATAGCTAGGACTTCAAATCAAATGGTTGAAGCATTATAATGCCATTTGGGAACTTTTTCACATGAGTCATTTATTTATGTAGTATATATCGGTCACCTACTCGAGTCTAGACACTGGGGAGCTAGGTCCCTTAAATGTATCATACAAATCAAATATGGATGATTGTCAAGGACAGTGAAGGGTCTGAGATTTTACTCCCAAACTAACCAGCTAGCATTTTACAGCTTCAGGGAAGTTGGAAGAAGATCGGAGACTCAGGGATAAGAGAGATAGGAGAGTTGATTAGAGGAATAATAATACTCAGAGTAACATTATTTTCTTAAGATAATTCCTTGATCCTCAATTGCCATTGGGTGACATGAATGCCATATGATGCTGGCACATCCTGTATATACTATGCATACACTAGGAACACAGAAGTTATAGCAGATTGACTATTTGCATTATTGAGAATAGTCAGTATACTGTCTAGTCAGTGTGGTTACAGGGAAGGAATATTGAGTTTAGGGAACTTGAATCTTTTCTAATGAGCAGTAAGCATGCCCATCAATGCTATTGTACTAGACAGTAAACTAATCTGCATTATGCTCTGGAGGGAGACACTGTCTTTAGCTTCCAAGGCTATTTGTTATACAAACATCCTTATAAAACTGGTTCAAACAAAGGAAGGTAATATCTCCACTTATAAAATGCAGAAATGAAAGAGGGTTGGGGAAAGTGGTCTCCTAATAATGTTATCATATACATTATACATTTCCTACCCAATATTTATTTTCCTCTACTTAGTAATAGAAAACTGAATGTATTCCAGGCAGCAAAGTACCTAATTGAAGACTATGTGATAGCTGGAGCATCAGCAGCCATCTTGTGACATGAAGATTGTAGCTACCAACAAAAAGGGTAAAACAGAGTGACAAAAGGAGCCTGGGTCTCCGATAGTAGTTACGGGCTGCTTATCTCTGGTTTTTATGTAAGTGGGTAAACCTTTATGTTTTTATGCCATTCTATTGGGCTCTGTAGTTAACAACCATAGATTGTTATTATTAGTAACTGAATGCAATTACGAACTAGAGTTATAATTTTCATTTTCAACTAACTTACTGCATTAACTTGAACACGCCAACTGACCTCCATGAATTTCATATTTCTCAGCTAAACATTAGGTACTTCCTAACTAATATTTTTTTGGCTCTCAGTTCTTAAAATATTGTTTTTTTTTTTAATCTTTCAAAGCTCATTTGTAGCCCTGGCTGGTGATTCAGTGGATAAGGTGCCAGCCTGAGAACCCAAAGTCGCTGGTTCAATTCTTAGTCAGAGCACATAACCAGGTTGCAAGCCAGGTCTCCAGCCAGGTCCATAGCTGGAGGCAGGTGAAAGGCAACCATATATTGATGTTTCTTTTCCTCTCTGCCTCCCTCCCCCCTTTCCCTCTAAAAATAATAAATAAAATCTTTAAGAAAAAAAAAAAAACTCATTTGTTTTGTTTCCCAATTTTTTTTTTTTGGGGGGGGGGGGGGCAGGTGCCCATCTGAAAAGTAACTGGATTTTAAAAAACCAGATAATAGCTTAATTTGCTGCCCATCTGAAAAGTAACTGGATTTAAAAAAATCAGATAATAGCTTAATTTGCTGCCTCACTTCTCCCAACAGCTGAACGTGTGCTTTGTAGATGCTTTTACTTAGGGATATGGTATGAATTTCAAATGGATTTCCAGGCATCTCTAAGGTTGATAGGAGAGGAACTTCACTGGAAATGTGTATTATGTTCATTATTCTCAACAATGCAAACAGTCAGTCTGCTATAACTTCTGTGGTACTAGTGCACACACACACAGAGCCTGGAGTGCAGTAGGTCCTCAATACCTACTGAGTAAATGAACAGAAACCTTCATTTTAGAGAATAGGAAATTAAGGGCCAGAAGTGGGTGGGGCATGGCCCTATTTGATCCTATCTGGGAAACAGCTACTCCGCTGCTGTGCAGAATGTGGCCCGGAGGTTTTTGTATAAAATCAATCTTTGATAAAATAAAATAGAAGAGATTAGAAAGAAAAAATGATATTAGAGTTAAATGGTTTCTGGTTATTATTCTTTTCTTTTTTAAATAGTAGAGCATTTGTTCATTGGAAACATTGCTGTCAGTTTAAGTTATGCCCTTGTTTGAATAAATTGATATTGGGTAATGAGGTTTCACTGAAAGACTGTATATACTTTTTCTCTGGGCTAAATAATCCAATTCCTGTAACCTTTTCTCATGAATTCTATTTTCTAGGTTCTTAATCACTCTCTCTATTCTCCCTTGAATTGAATAAAAGTGTTAACCAGCAACAAATATCACAGGATGATTTTTACATGAAAGTTAGCCCTATACTCACCTTTAAATACATCATGCCAGTGATGACTCTAGGGTCAGATTTAGCCTTTTATAATATACTAGAATATTTTTCTACCTATGAATGTCTGGAATTGCCTTTAAGTGTATATTAGTCTGTGGGTCCATGATACTAGCTACCAATATATTACCAAGTGTCTTAATAATATCAATGAAACCTAAAAGCAAATAGGCAGATGAGAATTTCTCATTTTCAATCTGGATATTGCATTTTTCATTCACAAAACCATCCATTGATTCATCCAACTCTATGTACTATTCTCCTGTTGTGTGAGAAACTCTGCACTAAATGCTAGTGTAGAGATCAAAGAGAACCCAAAGGCGCTCATAGGTTCAGGGCCAATACCCACCACAAACCAGCAATAATGAGAGAGCATGGTCAATGCAAGGGTATAAGGACAGGTGTTACAGGAACACAAGTGTCCCCTAACACAGCTGGGTTCAGATGTCTTAAAGGACAAAGAATTAATCAGGGAAAACGAGAGGGTTGGACAATCGCTGCATACAGAAAACTGACATACACTACAAATTAGTTACTACAAATAAAGCCTTAGAAATCACGATCTATGCTCTTGCTGTGATGTATGACTATGATTGAGGTAGAGAACCTTCCCTGAGTCAAAGAATATGGCAGATATTGGAGACAGAGCAGAGAATAAGGTCAATGGGTCAGGCAGCTTAGTGTCCAGAAGAGGAGACAGACCAATGAACTGATGGTTAAAATTAGAGTGACCTATTTCTTCTCAGGACAGTCTGAGATTTTTTTCTTGTTGTCCTGGCTTAATTATTAACTATGGCCCCTTTCCCTCTCAAATATGTCCCGGTTTGAATAATAAAATTGTATACAGCCATCCTTGCTATGGGGCCTGTTGCTACCCTAGTGGTAATAGGCAGGGGTGTGGGGTATGTGTGTGTCTAGGGAGAAACCTACTGCCATTTCTTACCATCAACTGTAGCTATAGGTCCAGGTGAAGAGAAAAAAGAACAGGCTCTGAGGAGGTCGTTAGCATGATTTTTGGAGGATCAGGACTGGAAGAAAGGAAGGAAGAACACTAACATTCTTAGTATCTCTGCATGCCAGGCATGGGCTGAGCGCTTTACTGGAGATGCCTCCCGGACTGCAATAGTGATCTGAGGGGTTGAAATGCCTATGGAATGGATACCTGTGGTGTACGAAGGTTCAGTGATTAATCCAAACATAACCCACATACCTTGAGGATGCCTTGGTTAAAGTCCAGTAAAAACTTCAGTGACTATGTTATTTCTTCTACTTATCCTTTAAGGCGTATAGTAGCCCTAAAAAAATAGTTATGTCTTGATAGGTGAAGTTGGTTAACGGAGAGGAGATCCCAGATGGAGAGACTGCAAAGAATCAAGGTGTTCTTTTATTTTATTTTTTCGATGTATGGTTGCCTTTCACCTGCCTCCAGCCATGGATCTGGCTGGAGACCTGGCTTGCAACCTGATTATGTGCCCTGACTGGGGAATCGAACCAGCGACCTTTGGGTTCGCAGGCCGGCACCTTATCCACTGTGCTACCAGCCAGGGCTAAAGGTGTTCTTTTAACCAGAGGTAGAGCTCGTGTACAAAATGTGTACTGTAGAATTTTCCATCATGGCCAGAGGTAGCCAGACAAAAGTACTGCACAAATTTTCTAGCAGCACACCAATTAAGAACTGGGGGGAAAAGATGAAATTAAGTAGAGAAGATTATGTACTTGGTAAATGAATGACCCAAAAATTCACTATGCTCCCTATATTACAGTTGGCTACAAACAACAATTGTACTTGTGGTTAATGCAAATGAAGAAGGGAAAGAAAGCTGAAGAACCGGGTTGATGGAGTGAATGAAGGAAACATGAATATGTAAATGAATGAATAAGTAACAAAAGACATACAAAAAATCACGAGGAACTCAAGACTTGACATGTCACCCTGCACAAGATTACAAAGCCCATGGCTCTGTCGTGTACCAGCATCACACCAGTGCAGAAATAGCAAATAAAATCATGTTTCCTATCTGCCAGGAGGTTTATAATACATTAAATATTGAGAAAATTGACTTTGTTTGCAGATAAAATAGACATTTTATAACTTCCATGTATTTTCCTTATGTTTTTCATCTCATTGGCCTTTTCATGGTGTGATTACATCATGCAATCCTGTTTATTTCTTCCTTGTCTTGGCCAACTTCCTTTGCTTTCACACCCATTGCAGAGGAGGTTTGCTTTTTCCTTTAAGGATTTTATTTTTATACCCTGCTTGTCTGCACTTAATTTACATCTTCTCCTCTGGCTTCAAAGCTTCACTGAGGCTGTGACTTTCCCTCCTCAACAGTGGTCAGTGTCTTCTTTGAAGTTGAGTTTTCATTGGAAGAGAGACGCTGTGTCTTTTGGCTCCTTCTCCACATCCACACTGTCAGGAGAGGAGGGCAGACCACAGTCACCCTAAGGATTTTGTGGGATAAACCTGATACTTTTCTGCCTGGAAGGAGCCAGCCTGCTTTCCTGCTAGGACTTGGAATGAGAGAGGAAAATGATTTCAAGTTTAGATGAAATCTTCCGGGGCTCTGTTCCTGAGGCATTGCTCGGCTGGGGGAACGTTGGGGGCATAAGAGGGTCCATGCACAGCCCCTCACATCACCTGGGGAAGGCAGGCAGCAGGCGGCCATTCATTGCTGACTCCCAATTCCCACAACGTAACCTCCCCGCTTCTCTGGGCCTGTCCTGATTGCACTTTGAGTTTACAATACAAGATTTGTTTTTCATCCTGTTCCATGTCCTTGGAGAGAGTTCACTTTGATGACATGCCAGGAACTCACTGTGAGAGGAACCAGTTGTATGGCAGGATGAAATCCATGGGGCATCCTGGAGAGAAGGGTGGTGCCTAAGAGGGTGGGATTCCCGGGAAGACGCTGGACTGCCTTTCCTTGAGGTTTCTCAGAATGGCATGTGTGATGCTCCTATGGGAATGGCTACATTTCATGCTTGGAAGGGACCACAGAATCCATGCAGTTCCAGCTTTGTAAGAATGTGAATTCCTTGGGCTATGAAGTTCACATTGGGGCCCAAGTCGCTAGAACCAACGTGGTGCAATAAAAGAGAAGCAGCTAAGAGTCAGTCTTTGCTCTGCCTCTCGGTTGGCTTGGGCTGCCCAGGCTAAAGTTAATAATACTGGCAAGCATTTACCGAGCACATACTATGGGCAAGGCACCAGAGGAGTGCTTTCTCCACAATAGCTTATTTGCATTTAAAACCAGTTCAATGTTATTGTTGTTGTTATTGTTATTATGTTTGACAAGATAGGACACAAACACATGAGTTCAGACATTGGCTCCTATGGTTACAAAATTAATAAGAAAAAGAATCAAGTCTTTGGAGCAAGGTCTTCCAGGCTCATGTGCTGAACAACTACATGAAACTATAAATAACTAGACCTTGCCAAGCCTTAGTTCCTCCCCTGGAAAATGAGGTCCATTATTCTGCTTATAGATTAGTAAGATTAAATAAAATGGTGGTGGGGATGGGACAGTGACTTGCTGGTTACCTAGAATGTAGGTTTCCAGCATGATGGCCAATGATTTTCCACCTTCTGTAACCACAAGCCTTAAATCTCACCTTAGGAGACACTAGACAAAAATCGTGGCTGTTCTCCATTTCTCTGTGGCCACTGGGGAGTGCTTGGTGATTTGGCCCAGGGGTTCCGCAGGCAGATTTGCCTGTTCCCAGCCAGCCCCAGGGGCGTGAAGGCGTGGAGGGACTATGCAAAGCTGCTCAGGAGCTCTTCTCCCCTTGGCACACCCCAACACAGCACAGGGCCTGATGCATGTTGGCTAGATGAGGCTCCCTATTGTTCCCCATTTCACAATCTCTTGATGAAATGTGGTTCAAAAGGGCACCAACTCAGACTTACACAACCTCCCTCTCCTTCAGCATTGAGAAACTAAAGCATGAAGAATGCTGGGCTCCTTTGCAGCCCAGCTGGGGAATCCAACCAACCTCTCTCCAGGCCCTTGGCATCCTGGTGGGGAAAACTTCAACCTGAGACCCACTTTTGCCTTATTTCCCTAGGGACCTGTTTTTAGCCCTGCTTCACGAATTGTCACGATGATCCTCCAGTGTCAGTGCCCAACTTGACACACGGGAAACTGACACTTAGCATGAACCAGTCACTCAAAGTCATGCATGAGGGATGCAAACCAGATCTGTGTGAGTTCAAAGTTCTTTACCTTATTCCGCATTCCACTGTGAAACTGGACTGGCAATCCAGGGGAGGACAATGGTGAGAAGAGTCATTCATTCGTTCATTCACAAGCATTTACTGGGAGTCTATGACATGCCAGATACAGATATCCAAACGCTGGGGATATCGATGAGAACAAGCACAAGTTTTCTGTCCTGACACAGAGATTGCAATCAAACTACGTAGAAAACAGACACTGAACGAACATGTAAATATGTGAAATGTCAGGTAAGGATGCCAAAAGGAAAATAAAGGTAAGAGCCAAGGAAGGCGACTCTGTCCAGGTGACTTCTGAACGGACCCTTAGAAGAGATGGGAAGCGACTTACATGAGGGCAGCTGAGGAGCATTTCCAGAAGTGGAGACCCAAAGCTCCAGGTGAGGCAGGTACGTGTGCCATGTATTTGAGGAAGCCATTGTGGGGACTCTGTGTTTTATTGTAAGAGAGATGAGCTGGGGATAGAGGGCAGAGTGCTGAGGACGGTGACATTCAGCGAGTCACTTCAGTCTCGCTGCTAAAAAGTGAGGGGGCTCGACTCCACAAGTGGTTCCCAAACCTGGCTGTAAGCATGTAGTTCAAGATGTAACAGCCCCCTCACCCCAGAGACCCCCCTTCAGTAGATCTGGGGCCCCAGCTCCCTGGAGGTTCTGATACACAGACACTTGGGCAACCGTGTTCCTAAATCCACTCTCAAACGTGCCCGATCTACTCTTCTATTCATTCTAAGTCCATGTAGGGGGAAGGGCTGCAGATACAATATGAAATGTTAGCAGGTGTAAAAAGGCTTCTGTTATTGTTATCTGTGTAAGCAACTATGGCATGATCTCATTATTCCCTCTCACCACTGCTTCCTTTCTTCCTCTGAGCTCAGGAAGAGATTAAATAACCAAAGAACAAATGACTACATTCTCATGCAGAAGGCTGTTGGATCAAACCCACTATTTCTGTCTGTACATTCCAACGGCCTGCAAATTGACCTGATCAAACTGGAAACTCATGTGCTATCTAAATAATCTGCTTGATATTCTGCAACATTACTCCAATTACTCATCCTTTCAATAAATTTAATCTATTGATTGGGATGCTTTAGTCTATTTCACACACCCTCTCTCTTGCTGAAAAAAAGCCTCAGTGGTCTCATAATGAAAGTAAAATAGACTTGCAGTGCTCAGGGAATTTTCCTGTCCCTCTCTCTCCTTTATACCAAAGTCAGGCATGATAATAAGCATGAAAAATTGCTATATTTTCAAGTGAATGGAGTTTAAATTTGAGAATTGATATAGACAGCGTTGCCTCCTGATTCATGTGCTGTGTTCTAGGTTAGGAAACTTTGATGCCCAATCCTATTGAAGATTAGCATAGACCATTGTTTCTCTGGCCCTAGCTCTGTCAACTTTGTCTGTAAAGGACCAGAAGCCAGGGTTTCAGGCCTCGGAGACTATGTGGCTTCTGTTAAAACTACTTGGCTCGCCACGGGGTAGCTCAAAGGCAGCCCTTGACAGTATGAAAATGAACCAGCATGGCTGTGTTTCAATAAAACTTTATATAGCGATGCAGGCAGCCAGCTGGGTCTGGCCAACAGGGTGTGGTTTGCCAGATGTAGTCTAATTACTTTGTTTTTTTTCCTTCTTCTTTTAAGATGATGACTTTGTGGTTCCTGACTTGGACTGGCTATAACACAGCTGAGAAGGGAACCTGGGTCTCCTGACCTTCAGATCAAAACTCCTGGGACTCTCCCAGGCTGCCCTTCCCAGGTGCGCAGGTTGGTATTCAGACTCACACTCTCCACCTTCAAGTGCAGAAATGGGAATGTGCACAGTATGGGCTGGTCAGATCTTCATTTGGGTGTGAGATCACTGCCAGGAGCCCTTGTGCCCATTGCCTGTTCCCCGTCTTCTCCTCCTGGTGGAGAGCACTTTGCACCCTAACCTCACGTAAGGTGCATCAATATCTTCTGCAACCACAGCAGGTAAGAACTAAGGTACTAAAAAAGTAAAATGTTTGTAAGACAGCATCTCTTGACCCCAAACACCTACACACGCAATCCATTATCCATTTTTTTTTTTTTTTTTTTTTTAGGAATAACCCGTCACCTCAGAGAACTACCTACTACTGCTTTCCTCTGAAACAAACAAGTACTCAGGTAATACCATTGATTCCAGCTACAATTTCCCTCTTTGAGGTCTAAAATGCCCTTCATTCTACTTGTTTTGAGAAGTGAGATAAAGGCAAATGAATTGCTTATCTTGATGAAATGGGAAGTTCCAAACTCTAATTTCCTTTGAATTGTCCAAGCTTGCCTCAAAATGTCAGGCTTTTTGTAGTGTTTAATCTTCCTTACTCTCTCTTGCAATAACAAAGAACTTATTCCTTATTTCACTCTTTCCTATAGGAATCCGAGTATTGAGTTTTTTGATAGGAGCTTGAAGAGCTATGAAATTTATTGCAAAATTGTTACTTCCTATTTGTTAATAAAGGTTGAGAAACAATAGTCCTTTCTGCTAGTTGTAGTGCTTTCTACTCCCTGTTATTAACTCCCCAACAATGACTCCAGGGTGGCCTCCAGCTCTCTTCCCTGCATTATAATAACCACACCCGTATCTTACACTGAACCTCAAATCCCAACATGGTTTATTTCCCATTCATTTCAGGAACCAAATGGAAAGAGATGGCATTTATGGACATTTTGTTGGATATTGCGGATAACGTATTATGTGAAGTTGTCACTTTCATTGTTTTTTATTTTCAGTATTTCTTCTAAACTATTGTATGTTTATACCAACTGCCAGGAGACTGGAATTAAAAATATACACCCACACCTCAATAGCTTTCCAGCATCTGATTATTGGACCTCTCACTTCCTTCAGTTCTGGGAGTGAAATGTCCTTCCCTCACCATTACTGAAAGCTAACTTTCCTCAGTGACTTGAAAATGCTTGAAGGAAAATATAGCCTTGTCCTTTCAAGGGTCAAAAGTCATTTGTATCAGCAGAAAATAAGGCTGTAAAAAAAAAAAAAAAAATCCCGTAAGACAAAAGCTGTGACTAAAAAGTGATCTGAAAGAATTTTATGCAAAATAAATTCTTCCCCAACAAAGTAATTCAAAGGAGAAAGTGATACTAACCTGTGATTTCCCACAGATGTTTTTAAAACTGAAGAAATAGAATAACTTATTGTAAAAAAGAAAGAAAGAAAGAAATCAGAGGTGCATTGTATTATTTAGAAACTGACCTTCCCTAGCCACACCAGCCCATGAAGGCCTAAGCTACCATAGGTAAGATAACTAAAGTAAAATATACTTTGGTTGTATATTTCTTTCAATGATCTTCAAAAAACTGACCCCAATTGGAAAAAGGTTACTTGCAAAGAGGGTTTCCTCAGAGACCTTGAATGTTGATGTCATTGTTTGTGCCGATTTCTACTCCAGTGGACTAGCCGACTGTCTGATTTACTAGCTGATTGACTAATCTGAGCCACTTGTCGTCCTGGGCAATGATGACAGTTTCTGCTTTGTGGGTCAACCTTGCTGCTGTTGGCATTTGACTTTACTGTAGTCACTCCCATGAAGCTACCTCCCCCCATCCCACGGTCCTCATCCCTGCTCCATAGGGTGTCCATTTTTATGGTTGTAGCACGTGCAGCTGACAATAAATATTGAAATATCCTGTTTCCACGGGTGTTACTCCTTGTGTTATACTCAGTGAGCTTGTTTTCCTTGCTCTTCAGACTCCGGTCTACATCTGCTGAGCACCTGCCATGGCCTGATGGAACATCCCACAAGCGCTCAGAATGCAAGGTGAGTGAAGCATCATTATCCAAGTTTCCTGTTTTTCCTCTTTCTGCTGCAGTCACATGATAACAATCAAGGACTTGGACATAGCTAACAGCAAAAGGTTATCAAGAAGGAATGGGCAAGGAGACCCAGAGGAGGAATTTCTTAGATATAAATGGAAGGAAAAAGTGGCAACTATACATTGTGATTAAGGACTTCAGATTCACAGAAGAAAAAGACAAATATTTCAACCAAAAGGCAGAGAGAGGCTCTTGACAAAGGCCTGCAAGCAAGACGGGGCAGAAAGGCTTGGAAAGAGACCTATTGGGCAGACCCAGGCTCTGCACTGGAAGTGTGTGCTGGGAGGAGGCAGGAGATGGAGCTGGGAGTGTGGGCAGGAGCCAGACTATGAAGTGTTTTGTTTGCACGCTGAGGGCCTTAAGCTTCCCCCTTCACCTAATAGGAGACACATGAAGGATTTCAACCACTTCAATGAAGTGAGGAGATAATGCAAATTTTTTTCTTAAAGGTACTTTGGTGGCAATAGCAAGAATGAGTTGAATGGGGTTCAAAAAGAACAACAGGTTTGGAAGTTCTTTCAAACGCTTTAATGAGGAGGAATTAAATTGGGGCTGGAATAAAGGAGATCAAAAGCAAGCAGGGAGTGAAGAAATGTTTTAAAGAGGTGTAATTGTCCAAATTAAGTTCAAGAAGACGTTGCTGGCTGAACTGATTAATTCATTCATTTGTTCATCCATTCATCCATCCATCCATCCACCCATCCATTTATTTCCTTATTTATTTTACAAATATTTTTGACTGCTATATGCTTGGCATACATGTGCATGTCAGTGATCAAAATAAATGCTCAGCCCTGGCTGGTGTGGCTCAGTGGATTGGTGCCAGCCTTCAACCCAAAGGTTGCTGGTTTGATTCCTAGTCAGGTCACATAACCAGGCTGTAAGCCAGGTCTCCAACCACGTCCTTAGCTGGAGGCAGGTGAAAGGCAACCATACATGGATGCTTCTCTCCCTTTATTTTTCCTTCCCTTCTCTCTGAAAATAATGAATAAAATATTTAAAAAAAATTAAATTCTTAGCTCTCATTTGGTTTACAGCTTAACAGCTGTAAAAAGCAAATATAAATATATAAAGAGTTATTAGAACTGAAATATAAGTACGCTTTGGGGGAGCTATTCTTTTACTGGGATTGTCAGAAAGACCTTTTCAATAAGGAGGTATTTGAAAAGGCACCTGAACGAAGTAGAGGAATAACATCATGCCCTGTAATATAGTTGGAGCGAGAGTTTCTGGACAAAGCCAATAATAGAATCAAACTCCCTAACGTAGTGCATGCTGGAACCGTGTTGCAAGAGGTTGGCGGGGGCTGCATTTGTCTCCAGTGCCCCTCTCCCTTTCGACCCCCATCATGAAATCTTCTTTGCTCTCTTTCCTAAAGTTCTGGAATGTTCCAATGGCTTATTGGAACCTGCTGGCATCCCGTAGGCACAGGGTACCCTGGTTGTGCTTTGCCCACAGAAATAGCAGGCATTTGAAGGGTGTCAGTGCTTCATTTTTGTTTTCATTGCTGTTTTTTTGCTTTATTTCTTAAAAAAAAAAAAACCTCTTACAGAGGTTGTTTATTATACAGCAGCAGTCAGCATGCACCAAACAGAATTGCTTTTCATAATAAACCAATTCATCTTCTGGCATGTCAGAAATTTCTCAAATTGATACTTATAATAAATATGATTAATACCATATTGTATTTCAGTTGTTGCTGTAAAATAATTGGGAACAAATATCGTATTGTGATGTTGACAGCGTTGGGTTGGTTGGTGCCAAATGGTGGGAGCAGCCAACTGTACTTCATTAACAGCCACATTGCTACAACGCTATTAAGTTTTTCATAATCCCTTCACTCAGGGCTGATCATTCGTTCCGTTAGACACATTCTTGCGCCAGTCACACTGGAAGCAAATCTGCCAGCAACAGTCTCGGTGAGAGGGGCTCCCACAGAGACATGAGGTGCCCTGCCTGTGACACGTGTCACATGGGTAGTGTGATGTTGGGCTGGAGCCCTGAGGACTAGCTGAGGGCCAGGAGGAAGTGGATAGGGCTAATCCATGTGTAACTGGTGAGCCTGCCTTTGGGTGGTGGGAGGGGGAGGAAGGAGCAGGACTTTCAAAAGAAGGGGTGATGTCTCAGGCCTCCTCCGCTCACCCAACCTTGCCTGCCTTTCCCTTTATCAACTTCACTGCTTCTGCCATATGGTTCATGGTATCTCTCCAAACACATGAGACTGGTCCCGGGCACCTCACTTTGGCATTTGCAAATGCAATGTTCACCTCCTCCTACGCCCTCCCTGCTTCCTTGAAAGTCCGATAGGCTCCGATTCAGCCTTCCGCACCTAGTTCGGGTGTCAGCTCTTCCCAACACCTGTCCTCTGCTTCCCCAGGGCTGCAGCACCACCACATACACTTGCAATGACTATACATCTTACATGACATTGCAATTACTTGGTCTCACGTGTGTCTTTCCCTATACATGCAGTTCTCCTTGAAGGCAGGGCTCAGCCATAGGACAAGGCAGAAGGTGCTTGGCTTAGAGAAGTTTTCAGTAAATAACTTAAACTGAATCAGGTGGAAGAGGGTATAGAAACAACATGGGCATAACAGAGTCAAAGTTGCCAGCCATGCTGGTGACACACACAGAACATCCTTTCTGTACCAGGTGCTAAAGGTCTACCAAGGACCTTAGACTGTTTCAAAACATTTCTCGTGGATGTACCTACCCATGAACGTGCATACATGAAGTGTGAGGGAATTAATATATTCTCTAGAATTAGGGCTTCTCATCTTGGGACAAACATTTCAGATAAACTTTCCCAAGTCTGCACTGAATTGCTTAGGGAGCGTTATAATGGTAGACATTCCCAGGCCCATTCTTGACCTCTCTACATTATTCATGTATCCATTCAACACTCGTCATCCGAACACCCATTATTTGATAGGTTACTGGGATGGGCCCTGAAGACAGAATACTGAACAACACTAGCACATGCCCTGCATTCATGTAGCTCACAGTGTGCTGTGTGGAGGGGTGGACTGCAGATATCATTTTTACTTTCTGTTGGACCTCCCAGGAAAGGTATAAGGTCTTTAGCTCCTATCACTTCCACCCAGGCCAAAACATGTCACCATGGCTATTCCTCTCACTCCCTGTTTCTCTGAATCTCCTCTAGTCTTCTCCTTCCCACAGTTATCCTTCCCCTGCACTAAGGTTCATGTCACCATCCGTAAGCCAAGAGCCTTGTACTGACCCTGGCATTCCAGCGTTTGCTCTGCTAGTTTCTAGGAGCCCTCTCTCGTTCCAGCAGTCTCTCCGTGCTGGATGGTAGAAGACGTGTGCCCGTACCCCACTGTTTCCATGATGTTCAGCGAGATTGGGTGACTTCTCCGAGTTCACCCAAGTGGTGAGGCCAGAACTAGTATTTACATCCAAGTAACCGCAGTTCCCTTCCAACCACTGTTGCTGTATCGAAATATTGGCTGGAAATAAGCAACACTCAACCAACAATGCCATTTCCACACTATCTGGAGCTTCCGACGTATCTGTGAAACTTCAAACTGGGTATCATTTTCAACGTTGCTGTTTTTACTTTCAGGAGTGGCAACAGCTGGCTTGACCCTGGGCCCTTCGGCTTCCCGAGGACCATCCCCACCAAGAGTGGCTCTTCTCTCTTGAGTAAGTGCTAAAACGTTGAGTTATGTGCCTCCTACGGCTGTCACTCAGGAGGCCAAATCTGGCTTCTCAGCTCAGTTTGTCCTCTTACTAAGCGACTGCATGAAGCTGCTCCCCAAAGTCTGTCTGCACAGGCTCCTATGGGGAGCAGCCTGGTTGGACCCGGTGTCTCAATCTGGAAGCTTTTCTGAGTTCTGCCTGCGGGGCGGCATCCTCTGTGATGGGCTGGGGCCTGGCTGCACATTCCGTCCCAGATGCTCTGCCCAGCCTTCCAGGACGTGCTCCCCCGCATCTGGTCTGCTTGGCAGGGTCTGAGCCACGGGGATGCACTGCACACCCTGGGAGCCAGGCGGGCGAGTTCCCTGAGGGAACCTGCAGCCTGAGCCTGCGTCCTCTCCGCGGCTGCTCGTCCTTTTGGAAAATGCCCAATTGCTTCTTCAGCTGCCAAAAACCTCCTCGTAGTCTGTTGTGTGAGCATTTGGTCCTGTGAAGGCCTGCTTAATGGTGGGTCTTGTTTCAGCCAGGCCCCCATCTCTCTCTCAGGGGCTACATGGTTGATTTGTCATTTAGCGAGAATATAACTCATGGGGGGAAATCAGCTGCATTGTCTGGTCTTCTTTATATGTCACAATCACTATTTTTTATTAAATAAGCCAATGGCTATTTCTGAGTGCTTTCTGCTCGCCCATATGCCAAGTTATTATTTTTTTTCCATATCACTCTCACACAGTTGATTTCTATGTTAATCAGCACCCTTTTTTATGAATAATGCTTAAAATCTACTGGAACTGATTTAGGCAAAAGGAGTTATTTATGAAAAGAATCCTGGGGAAATCTCACCAACCAGAGCTTTGGCCCGATGATCTGGCCTTGTCTAGTGGACTTGAGCTTGACCTGATCATATCTTGTCTGTTTCTTTCTGGGACCAACTTATTCTCTTCTGTACTAGGTTGGATTCCAACAGGATGGGAACTGGGATTGCCAACAAATGCTGAGCTTCGTGTGCCCCACATTCTGCCATCCTAGAAAGTCAACCTCTCTTTTCCGCAGTCCAGTTTCAACCATTCCTGGGAAGGTCTCTAATTGGTCCGTTTGGGGTCAGATATTCACCCCTAGCCCAATCCACTGTGACCACAGAAGGAGGCGGGACACTGGTGAATTGACAGAGGCATACATTTCATCATGATGCTTAGAGTAAGAGAGAAAGGGGTGGAGTTACTTGAACTAAGGTCATTAGACGTAGAATATTGTAGAAATAACTTGAGAGAGACTGATCTAACTAAACATCGTTCTGTGCTCAGTGCCAGGGTCATTATTTCATTCAAAAAGTACATGGAAGGGGCTTTATTCAAGCCAGCGCTGCTCTGAGCAAGGAAAACACAGTGGTGACTAAGATAAAGTCCTGCTATCAATGGAGTTTGCATTAGGTAGATAAACCTATGTAAACAAATGAAGAAAGAAGAAAATCATCCATAGTGATAAATACTAAAGAAAATACTAAGATAAGTAGTATCAAGGAATAGGTGAGCACTTTAGCTAGAACAGTAAGAAGAACCTCTATAAAGTGGTGACAATGAGCTGAGATGTGAATAATTTGGTGAAAAGAGCATTCCAGGCAAAGGGAACAGCCAATGGAAGGGACGTGAGGATGGCACGTTCAAGGAATGGGAAGATCACAGGGGCTAATGTGTCACAGTGGCAGCACTGTATTCAGTCCAATGTAGGGTCTCCCAGAGGATGGTCTCTCTGCTCCACCTCAGCGGCTTCTGCTCAGGGTTGAGGAAAGAATTGCTATCAAAAGCTCCCCTGACTCTCTTTTTGTGCTGCAGAGAAATGTTGATGAGAATCTTACATCCCAGATATGTTTTCCATCAGCTCCACTCCGTCTTGTATACTTCCAGTGACAGAAAACTCACTACCACTGCATTTTCAGACAGGTCTAGCTGCTAGAAAATTCTTTCCTGTTTTGAAAATGCAAACCCTCCTTTATCTTACTGTAGGACCTGCACACTGAAACTCATGTTGCTTTTCTTAACAGATAGAATAAAGCTAGTCCCTCTCTGCCCAGCTGTCAGTCAAATATTTGAAGTCGATGACAATAGCTTCTTTAGTTCTCCCCTTCATGAGAAGCACCTCCAGGTTTCTTTGTTATTTCTCAGTGGTAAGCTGTTAAGACCCTCGCCACTCTGAATAAACCCCCGCTTTTTACAGGTGTTGTCTGAAGAGAGTGGCCTAACCACTGCACAATGCCTTGAGAGAAACACCTGTCTTGTTTTGTACTTAAGATGTTTATTAGTGTGGCCTGAGAACTGAATGCTTTGGTAATATTGATGAACTATGGTCCCACATACACCATCCATTGAGTCCATGACATCTGATTCTCAAGGTTTGAGTGTGGCATCAGGAAACTCTCTGGCATCGGAGTTTGCAAAACCAGCTCAAGTACTCTACAGCTGTGACATGTGTTCCACGATCTCATGGAATCAGCATCGTTGGAAGACTGGTCTCCTCAGTTACTTGAACTCCACATCTCCAGCCCTTAACTAGCCAGGATTAGAGGCTCTTGATAAGCAAACTGGCAGGAAGCATTTAGAATATATATTTTTATATATACTCACAGACACATGTTCTAATGGAACATATATGTACACATAACTACACCTGTACATATTTATATGGTTCCATGTGGGTTCAGCTACTTTATTACATTGTAAATGGGTCTAAACAACTAAATAATTTAAATGACAACCCTGACAACTGTCAGGGGCTGCAAGCAATCAAGAGGACATCAACTCTCTTCAAGAGTGGGTTTTATGAAGTTGGGAGGTAAACTCATTCATACAAACAAGGAGTGCAGTGCCAAGAATGAAATAAAGAGATGCTGGATTTCTAGGGCAAATCCACTCTTGAGTCAAAAGTGTTTGTTCCTGCTGCCTGACTTTCTTCTATGACTGTGATTGTGGGTAAGACTGGAGGACAGGGAGGAGGGGTGGGAAGAAACTGATATGAACTGAGCTCGAGGTGCTGCATTATACACATGATCACACTTCATCTCACAGTTGCCCTTGGATGTGAGATGCCTGCTCCCATTTTCCAGATGAGGAAAGCATGAATCGAAGGGCCCCAGAACTGACCGTGTCTGGACAAAGGCTGCATTCCATGGCTGGCTAGCAGGATCTGTAATGCCAGCCTAGAGAATCCTTTGTCACGTCCTGCTTCCTCAGCTCCAAGGAGCAGAAGCTATTAGAAAGGGGCTGGAATGACTTCATTTCCATTTTCTAATTTTTCTTTTCCTTTGTCTCTTTCCTCCATTTCACCTTTCAAAATAATTTTTCCAATCACATTTCCTCTTCAAATTTCCTCTTGGCCTATGTACCATTTCCTCTTTTATGACTGACAACAAATAGCTCTCATCCTAATTGGCAAATTGGATGAAATAAGTTACTCCCTGAGAATAATTAACTCTTTGTTAATTGTATTTTTGGAGAAAAATAGAAAGCTTTTTTTTTTTTTTTTTTTTAAAGCCTACCTAGGAACTGCAATGTGATACTTCATGTATCAGGACAAAATGGCTTTGGCTTAGTGGGTAGTTTAAGAATGATGTCAAGCATGGCAAAGAGACCCCAATTTATTAATATGAATATAATATTAAAAACCTTCCTACGAAATCAATACAGAGGTTTTAAAAAATATAATCCCTGAGATTTCTGAATTTCCACATATTTTATTGTATTTCAGTATTAATGAGTTGCCATCACTTTAGCTTTGTGCCTGGTAACATACATTTGAAAGTTCTAACAAGTAGATATATCTTCTATCACAAAGTACATTTTACTAACTTCCCATTTCTTTCATGTGCCACCTATACCAGGGGTGTCAAACTCATTCTCACCGGGGCCACATCAGCCTCGCAGTTGCCTTCAAAGGGCCAAATGTCATCTTAGGGCTGTATAAATGTAACTACTCCTTAACAGTTAAGCAAGCCAGGTGGAAACAAGGTGCTGGGCCGGATAAAACAAGGTGGAGGGCCGGGTTTAGCCCTCAGGCCTTGTGTTTGCCACCTATATACTATCTAGTAAACTCCTTCTTTGATTTACACAGCTACTATTTTTTAGACATCTGGTATAGGCCAGGCATGTGTGAAATACCAGAGACAGGGTAGTCATAAGAAGGGTGTATTCCCACTCGCATGGAGTTTACTGCCCCTGGGGAAAGAGGCTATACACAAGCATAATCGCTAGCAATAATGAACAAACTATCTCACAAACATGACAGGTGAAAGTTATGCAGGAAGCAGACAGAGAGTAATGGGGCAATGCCAATTAACTAGGAAGGTCAGGGTCAGGAAGTGGCATTAAGATTGAGGCCTTAGCCCTGGCTGGTAGCACAGTGGCTAAGGCGCCGGCCTGCAAACCCAAAGGTCACAGGTTCGATTTCCCAGCCAGGGCACATAACCAGGTTGCAAACCAGGTCTCCAGTCAGGTCTGTGGCTGGAGGCAGGTGAAACGCAACCACACATTGATGTCTCTCTCCCTCTCTGCCTCTCTCCCTTCCCCTCTTTCTAAAAATAATGAAATAAAATCTTAAAAAAAAAAGATTGAGGCCTTAAAAATAAAAAGGGGTCGGTCATAGAGGAGAGGGGTAAGCAAAGAACACCCATTCCTCTGGCAAATGAAGAGAAGCTCTTACCTAGTAGGTGGTGTTGGGGCACAGAGGCCACCACTGATTTGGGCAAACGGCGTGGCACAGCAGCGGCACAGTGGGGAGGGCAGACCTGCCTCCTGCCTGAGCAGTTGCTCTCTTCTCACTAGCCTGCTTCCTGTTTTCCCATTATTATTATTATTTTCTCTCTCTCCCTGCTGTCACCTGCAGGGTCCAGCTAGATTTCCTTTTTCTCTACCCTAGACGATAAAGTTTAAATAAATAGACAGAACAGGACCGCCTCAGACAGGTTTACAGGGTGTGTCGGAGAATCTCAGAAGCAAATGGTGGCCCAGGCCCGGAGAACCTCAGCCCGGCAGGCTGTGCGTTGTTTCTGGTGGAGAAGGCAGGTCACCCCTTCAGCTGGCCTGTGCCTGGGTCTTGGGCCATGGAGTGTCATCTAATTGGTGCTTCCTTTACATGAATGGTCATAGGGGCACAAGGCGCAGAATCAAAGCTACTTGTTAGCCGTCAAGTGTGAGTGAGGGTTCAGCGCCATTACTCTGTGGGTTTTGGAGGAATATTTAAAACATGTCCTAGTGACTAAGCATATATCCTTGGGTGGGTCAGCTTCATGAAGGCCATCTGGCATGAGCTTTCTGGTCTGAAATGATAGCACTCCCCCCACCTAAGTAGAAACAATTTCTACTTCTTAGAAGATGGAAGAGAGCTACGATAAAGGACCATCTGACCATTTCTTTGTCACTTTTATGTGCAACAAAAATTAAAAGTCCAGAACCATTATTATATTGGGGTTTTAAAAATACACACAAGTGAAGGAAGTTTGCCAAAATGTTAACTGGAGATTTGTTTCATTTGATGACTATTCTTGAGACGATTGTGCATTCAGAGAACCTCACAGGAGTCATGTGTATGTGTGTGTGTGTGTGTGTGTGTGTGTGTATTTAATTAAAGTAATTCCATAGTCAGAGGATATTATCTGCTACATGAAAAGCTTGACACCCTCAGTCCTCATTTTAATCACCTAAAAATAATCAAGTCAGATGGTTCCTCTCTACTTCATTCAAATCCTTATGGGAAACATCAGAGAGCAGAAGGCAAAGAAATGCAACCAAATGGAGGGCTTGCCCGGAGAATTTCCGGGGGCTCTCAGAGAAGCTTCCACTCCATCTCTGTTTCTCAGGAGCAGCTGCCAGATGGGAATTTCACTTCATACATGTCGGAAGTGGAAGAAAGGGCAGGCTCTTGCCTATGGCAGCCCAAGCCGGGAGAGGAGAGAGAGGAGAAAATGACCACAGGGACTTTTGTGGCCGTTAAGTACTGAACATCACTTCCTCCGGTGGTCCCCACGGCCCAGGCGGCCATACTAATCGCTGAAGATCCAGGTGGTGACTGCTGAGAGGATACTACCCTTCCCGAAGCTATCAATGAGATGATCTCTATTTAGGTTACATAGGAAGGATTTGCTCAGCAACTCTGTCTTGCTTTTTGCTAGCTCCCAAATGTCTTGGTTTGAATTGGCCAACAAGGGGGGAAAATGGATGTGCTCTGCCCTTCCTGAAGTCAGTGGCTTTCCAACACTGTTTCTCATTAGAATCCTATTTCCAGTTCTCCCAGGTCCCAGTGTGTGACTCAGAGAAGAGCAGAGCTGCCTGGGTTAGGCTGGGCAGAGGTTCAGGGTTCTGCTTGGTTTCTTCCCCATCACTCCCCATGGGGACCGCTGAGGCATCTCTGGGTGTCTTCAAATCTAGTTTGAAACTTTAGGGAGGTGCTGGCTCTCTGCTGTGGCCTCTGTACCAGTTCAAAGCAGTTAATATTTGTTGAGCATCGTCTGACTGCAAAACACTGACCGAAGGCTTCGAGGGCATACAGATGTGAAAAATAACCTGAGCCTGTTCTTCATCCTCTCCTGTGCTCCGCCGATGAACTACAAATTTAGTAATACTAATCCTCTTCTTCTCCAAATCAGCTCCACTATGTGCCCCATCACAAGTTTCTTTCTGTCCACATGTGCATTTGTGTGTGTGGTACAAGGGTCCTCACTGTCTGAACCCTGTTGCTGGGCATCTGTCCTCACCCTGCCACAGCCCAGCGAGTGCTCTCCTCCCTGTGCCCTGGTCTTGGGATCCCTGTAGGATGCCCTCTCCCCTGTCTTTTCTCACTGCTCTTACGGACTTTTCAGTCCTTGCTTCCTCATCCTTCTCTCTCAGGACTGAGACACCAGTTCTTCTTTGCATAGTTTCCAAAGATCAACACTGACTATCGGACTATTGCATGTTCATTTCTGGCCCACACGACACCAGCATGAACTTGGACCAATGACTTTGCCTTTACAGAGTAACCCATATGCATGACATGCGACCTGACAAGCAAAAGTCATAGCCAAATTCCTATGACATCACCAGCCCCTTGAGTGATTTTATATATTTACATACATATAAAATAGTGTATCACCATTCCTTAGTTAATTGCACATGTCCTTAACACACTTTACTTCTGCTTCTGAGATGAAAGATAACTGTAAGATTAGTGTGAGAACGTTTCAGAATTTGTCTCTGGGCCCACATTAGACAGCTTAATTGCCATAAGCACGATCATTACACCTCTCTGGGAAAGGCCGAAGGTACACTTCCCATTCTAAGAAGTCCAGCCCATGCTATTCTCCTGACTCTTGCGTGATGGTCTGCCTCCCACCCATCTCTGTATTCTCCTCAAATGACACTCTCCCACTTGCAGTCCTTATAGTCTAGTCACCTCACTATCTGTTCTTCCCTGAAATGTTTTCTCTTCTTCTATCTAGAATGCTCTTTTGGTGACCAGTCTCTTGTCCACCAGACAATTTCAATTCAAATGTCACCTCTTCAGACTGTTTTTTTTTTTTTTTTTTCCCAAATCACACTACTGAAAGTAGACAGCTCCATCCAGTTATTTTGTGATCATAAAAAATGATATATACTTAGATCTATACACATATATAAACAAATGTGTGTTTAATAGAAAACTTGGGAAGTATAAATATGTAGAGGAAAGAGACCACTAATTCTGCAATGCAGAAACACTGATACTATGTTGGTCTATATCTTTCCTTCAACAAATATTGCTATATGGGATGGATTTCCTAATTCAAAGATATTATGTCCTGTTGTTTTATCACTTAACTTTTAATTATGGCTCCTTTGCAGTTATAAATAACTTCTTTGTGTTTATAATTTTAACAGAGTGTAATATGCTATCTTATAGATCTATTGCTTGCTTAGCTATTCTGGTGGGACATTTATGTTGTTTTCACATTAAAAAAATAAATATATAACACTGTAAGAAACAGCTTTGCATATAACAAAACAAAACAAAAAAGTAGTTAAAACAAAGATAGAGCCTATATCTCTATGTGCTGCGTTTGAACAGGATCAATAGTTTTCTAGGTGACCTGTTGTAGATGTCAGGTGTGTAATCCTGAAAAACCTCTTTGAGACTATGTATGTGTGCATGCATGTATGTGATTGTATGTGTACACGTAACTGTGTAGTAACAGCAATACCGCTATCATTTGGAACCAGAAGTATGAGCTCTTGTCACAGAACCTGATCATCTGAAAGGTCAACTTACTTACATATGCAAACTAGGTTGAAAGTAACTGCATTTTCATGCAAGTAGAACAGGTAAATTAATTAAAAAGACTACAACTGCTGAGCCCAATAAAGCATTCATATCTTACTAGAAAGGAGCAAAGCAGAGAAAGACGAGTCTCACCCAAGTGAGTACTATGTACACTCACCCCCACACAGAGTGAAACCTTCACAAGAGACATATGCAGGACACTTCAATTTATGGAGGCTACTTAATTGAAATACAATTACAGCATAATGATTGGGAGAATGGACTCTGGAGTCAGACTGTCTGATTCGCATTCTGGCTCCACCCTTGCTCACTCTGTAAATTGCAGCCAATTCTTTGACCTCTTCGCATCCCAGTTGCCTCATCTATAAAATGAGACTTAATATTACATAGGTCGTAGTTAATTCTTTGATGTAGATATAATGAGGTAATCCATGGAAAGCCCTTAGCTCTGGCTCCTGGGAACTCCTCCATTGATGGCAGCTATAATTGTTTTATTAGACTTCCTTCCTCCATTATTTGTGGAAGATCCAGTTTTCACTTCAGTATGCTATGTGCTTTGATTTTTGTAAGGCAAAAATCTTCCAAGAATTATCCTGAGTAGCTTCCACTAGAGAGAGGTGACTGATCTGATCTTGTCCTCTTCAGTGTTGCTTTTCCTCTTGAGGGATTCATTCGTTCACCAACCCGCTGCTGGATACCTGCCCTGCTCCAGACACTGCACTCGGCACACGGCAGGGAATACCACAGAGGTGGCTTCTGGTGCCAGGGAAGTTCCATCCTCTCACGCATGGCAAAAACGCACCAGCGCGCAGCAGTACATCTGCTTCCTGGAGCCATGCCAGGGTCCTTTTAAAAGCCTGGCTAAACTTGTGCAAAACTCCTTTGTGTTCCCAGGGCAAACATGAGGGTCAATGAAATTAAGAAAAATATTTACTAAGAAAGAACATGAAAGAATTGAAGGTCGACAGTACAAGCAGTGTCTGGTTAGATACCTTTCCAAGGAGCAGGTTACCGTATTGAAGGAAACCATACTGAGCCCCAGGCTGGACTCGGCATTTTGTCCAGCCCATGGCCTCCAAGGTACCAGCTCATTTCTCAGAAGTCACTGAATCTTGGCCACCTCTCAGCCTCTAGGCTCAGTGAAGCCAACCACGGACTCTTTTGCCCTGTCTCTAGCTTGGTGCAAGACTTTCCCTTCCAGAACACAAAAGCTTTTCCTAACTTATATTCCCCAGGATGAGTTGTTTGTTGTTTTTCTTTTGTGTGTGTGTATATTTTTAAATATTTTATTTATTATTTTTCAGAGAGAGGGGCAGGGAGATAGGCAGAGAAGGAGAGAAACATCAACATATGGTTGCTTTTCACCTGCCTCCAGCTGTGGACATGGCTGGAGACCTGGCTTGCAACCTGGTTACATTGCCCTGGCTGGGAATCGAACCAGTGACCTTTGGGTTCACAGGCTGGCACCTTATCCACTGTGCTACCAGTCAGGGCATTCCAGGATGGGTTTTTAGGAAGCAGTGCTGGCTAAACGCTCCAATGACAGGCTCTCCACCTGAGTTATCAGCCCCATCCACTCCCAGACCAACCACTATGATAGACAGACTTATACCAACAAGGATGTGTCTAGCTTGTTTGAAAGGCTGTGCTGTCCAACAGGTGCATAATGTGAGCCATGTATGACTTTTACATTTTTTAGTTGCTACATTAAAAAAGCAAAAACTCAGGGAAAACTTCATTTCAGTAACACATATTTTTAAAATATATTAAAATTTTTATCATTTCAATACAGTTAAATATAAATTGGCAATGAGATCTTTTACATTACATTTTACACTTAGCCTGAAATCCAGTTTGTGCTTCACACATACAGCATATCTCAACTCAGATGAACCACATTTCAGATCCTCAATGGTTACATGTGACCTGTGGCTACCATGTTGGACAGCACAGACCCAGGAAATCCAAAGATCTTCACACCCAGCAAGGCTAACATACACACAGCAAGAATTTCCCCACCCACCATTACAGGAGGGTTATTCTCTCATAACCTCTTATTTCCTTTCTCCCATGAGCCCTTCCAATGTTAATAAATCAACTCCTTCTCCAAGTATCATATCCAAATGATGTTTCCCACAATGCTTTCAAGAAACTTCCCCCCCATATAACTCTGCCCCAATCCTCAACTCTTTATTATAAGTTGGTGTTTCACATTTCTTCTGAAGCAAATGCCTCAATACATCATTTTCAGCTAACATAATTAATGACTGTATTGTATGTAGTTCTGGGCTAAATATTAATTATTATAAGTGAAATTGGGATAATCTCCATCTGTTTTTGAATTGACCATGACCATAAATACAACAATCTATGCTTGTGTCTATTGATGGCTTTGTTCTAAGCACAATTTTTGCACAGTTAGAAAACAGGTTTGAAAAATGAACAAACACAAGCGGTTGTTGTGTAATTTGGCTAAACTGATTGTATTTTACATCCAAATAACCAAGCCAGTCCTATGAGCAGATAAAAATGAATACTACCAAGATGATCTCCTGGGACCTGAGTTCTTTTACAGAGCTATTTCTCCTTTTCCTTTTCTTTTATCTTATTTTTCCTGAGAAAAAATACAGTGGTTAAATAAGATCACGTGTCAGTATGTGGAAAGTGGTTTGTTAGTTTTTTCATCCAAGCTTCACCTGAGAAGCCTCCCATTCCTGACCTGGGGGGTGTGGCAGGTGCCCCCCCAATCTGTGTATCTACAGATTTCATGTATATTATACTGAGCGAAAGTGAGAACTCCTGGGTTCAATTCCTGACTCTTCCATTGATTAGCTGTGTGGCCTCAGACAAGTTGTTTCATGTCTCTGTGCTTCAGTTTCCCCACTCATTGTGCCTATTCTTAGAGTTTTCCTTTATTATTTTTTCACATAAGTTTTCAATTTTTTTCCTCTTCCTCTTCTCTTTCTGGTACCACTATGGTTCAGACTTCTGGCCAAGATGGAGGAGTAGGGAGATATGCTACATGTCCCTCACAACTAAGCTCTATAGACTCAATCCACAATAAATCCCAGTTACTAAGAAGGAATTTCCATCTACCTCAAAACTAAATAAAAACAACCAGGAGTTCCAGACAATCAAACTACATGGAAGTGCAACAAATGAAGAATGCCAGATGGTAGGAGGAGCGGAGCCAGGGTGGATGGACAGCATCAGCGGTGGTGGCAGTGGCACGGGGACTGAGGCCTCAGTTAAAAGCACAGTCATACATTTAAACCTGGGAAACAAAACTAAACTAAACTAAAATAGACCTGGGAAACAATCCCAGCCCCAGACCAGACCACACAGCTCACAGGTGCAGCGCCAGAGAAAACAGAGCCACATGGCTTCTGACTATGAAGACCAGTGGGGGTTGGGGCAGAGGAGGAAACTGCGGGTCTCTCGATGGGCAAGAGCATTATTTCCTCTTTGACCCCTCCCCCACATACAGTGCCACATGTGGTGAAATGGGCCACCCTGCACTGACAAACACCTAAGACCCCTTACAACAGGTCAAGCTCTAAGGTAACAGGTGCGACAGCTCTACCTGAGCAGAGGCAAACACAGGATCCTGTCAAATGGAGGAGACAGAGAAGTCTGGCCCCAGGTAGGGGCAGATCAAGGTTCCAGTGGGAGAACAGAGCAACAGGGAGCTAGCCAACCTAACCGACACAGAGTTCGAAACACTGGTGATAAAGATGCTCATAGACTGGACAGACAAGATTAAGCATGACAAACACAGAGGAGAAGAAGTGAAGATTATGCTAAGAAAATCCACAAGAAACCAGTGGTGAAGGGAAGGAAGCCATGGTTCAAATAAATGAATTGGAACCTAAGGAAGAAATAAACAGTCAGCCAGCACAGAAGGAGGAAACAAGAATTTTTTAAATGGGGAGAGACTTAGAAACCTCTGGGACAACTTTAAATGTGCCCTTTAAAATGTTTGTTCTGAGATAATTTCCCCCATAAAATTTATAGTGTAAAAAAGATTTCTGTAGCCATTTCCCATCTCACAGAAATATTGCAAAATTTGTACTTACTCATTCTCATTTATGAGACACTGACCACGTTAACTGCATCCTATATAGCATTTTTTATGCCTCCTACTTCAGCTTTGATGCAACAGTTTGTCTATGACTCATGCAGTAAATAATTTTAAGTGTGGGACTGCCTGCAAACTTAATGCCATTTTCCCCTTTACTTCTAATGAGAGCATCTGCTCCAACAATGTTATGATTAGACATTTCTTTAAGATTTTATTTATTTTTTTAGAGAGAGGGGAAGGGAAAAAGGCAGCCAGAAAGAGGTATGAATGTATGGCTCCTTTTCACCTGCCTTCAGCTATGGACCGGGCTGGAGACCTGGCTTGCAACCTGGTTATGTGCCCTGGCTGGGAACCGAACCAGAGACCCTTTGGGTTCACAGGCCGGTGCTATACATTTCTTTCATGAAACTGTGTGTTTATTAAATCCACTAAATGTGTGAGACATCTTTACTTTTTAGGCTCACATGCAAAAATTCTTTTCATATGCTTTAGTATTAAGAATCTAGAAAATTCTACAAACAGAAACATGTGAGAAATATTTGTACATTCATTTCACAGTACAACATTCTGTTTTGTAATTGCTTAAATATTTATTTCTTTAAATATTTAGCAATGCTGTCTATGTAGAGCATCATCCTATTTGTTGACAAAGGAATACATTTGGCTTGCTATCAAATGTTCTTTTCCACCTATTATCTTAGTCTTTTCCCCTGTACCACAGTGAATGTGACCTTTGGGTGCCTAAAAATCAATTAAATTAAACCTAATCTTCTAAATCATTACATTTACTAAAATTTCATGAAATGACGAAATGAGCAATGATGATTTTAAACATTCCTAAAAAGAAAAAAACTGTTACCATTTGCCCTCATATCTTCCTATTTGCTTACTGAATGTCTTGTACGCTTATTCAGTAATATCTCATGGCACAGATATACCTGTGGTGAGATTCATAATGTTAATGGATGTGAATCCACCTTTCAAATAGACTTGTGGGTAATGTCAATGTTTTGGGCCAATGGCCCATCAGATAGGATTAGATCATCCTTGCTTTCTGCTCATAGTTTGGATGATTGAAAAAAATGTAGCAGAATTTGGGAAGGTGCCACACCTATTTTCTTGCGGCTTGGTGCCTGCACTGTTGGTCTTTCGCAGTTTCTTTATGGGGAGATTTTGAAGGCGCTCGTCCACTTTGTGAGAGCGTTTGAACTGAAGCGGCTAATACTGTGTCTGAGTCCCCCGAGCAGAACTCAGGGAGCTGAGATGAAGTTGGTCTGGGCCCAGGGCAAGCACAGCCTGCCCACCCACACAGGCTTTCCCTTACGCAGAATTTCATGATACGAGAATTTATACAGTACGTTCATGCAACTATGAAAATTCCGTTCCGGGAAATGTGAATTTTGCGATGCCTGTTAAAGATAAAACGGAGGGGACAAGGGTAGTCAATAAAGAGAAAGCAGTAGCAGCACAGCAAAGATAATTGGGGGTGAGGGGAGCTTTGAGAAAAGCATAAGGATGAGGAAAAATGGAGCCCAATTTTAGAATGGCAGTAAATTTGGAATTAGAGCAGGCATAAGAGGTACTATTAGAGGTGGGCCCCATAGTGGCAGGAAAAGTGGCGACTATTAGAGATGGCAGGCACTCCTGAGGTTATTAGATCCAATATGCAGAGATAGGAAAGCCAGTCTTCGGGAAGAACAGGAACGCAAGGACCTACTATGCTCTCTTTTTCCACCCTGACTTTCCTGTCTCCCTGTCTCTTAGAAGGACCCTTGTGATGCCACTGGGTCCACCTGGATATCTCAGGATCATCTCCCTATCTCAGAATTCTTGATTTAATCACAAATATGTAGTGTTTTCTTATTTATTTTGTCATAATAATTAATATTCACAGGACCTGGGGATTAGGCATTTTGGAGGCCACGATTCTGCCCACCATATAAACCCAGATTTGTCTACCAAAACTTCTATTTTACATTGATTTATCCATTCAACTTTTTTTTTTTTTTCATTGACACCTGCTGTTTGCAAACCTATGATCCAAGCCCTGAGGCTATAATGTTGACCTAGACAGCCAGGCTGAGGGTCCCATCTCTCCCTCTATTCCTGGGTATGAGTCCATTAAAATTCATCAGGTCTGTTAAATGGACACATTATGCTGAGTGGAAAGAGGGAGGAAAGAAACACAAATTAAGATCTGTGGTCTAACGGGTCATTCAATCTAGATAGGAAAACGACCTGCATACCAAAGAAGATAAAAGCAAACAGAGGAGAAGGGTGTAGTGAATTCACCTTGGGAAAGAACTCTCCTTGTGAGAAAACAAAATATCTTTGAAAATGCTTGGAGTAGAAGAGATATAATCTGATATTGTTGAGGTCAGCAAGCAAAAGGCTCGGAGAGGTAGAAAGTTACTCTGCATGAATGAGGGGGAAAAATCTTATTACTTTGTTCCTGAAAAGGCTAGAAGAAAAAATGCAATGAGCTCACTGCTGGTACAGAATGACTCTGGGGATTTGTGTTACAACTGTGCCTGTATTTGAGGGCCAGGAGACCCCTTGCTATGGGGGGGAAAGATGGAAAGATTTGCCATCATAAAGGTAAAACGAAGATCACTTTGAAAACAGCCACTGCCTTCAAAGGGTAAGTCCCTGAATGAAGAGAGCATCTACCCTTCCGTGTCGTTAGTGTTAAATCATTTGAATTGTCAGCACTTTACAAAGCCTGGTCTGTCACCAGTGTGCGTCAGAATCATGCCACTAGTCTCCCCTTAGCAACGAAGTGGGATACATCCACTTTAAAAGTTCTTCTTATGAGAAATTTCATAAAATCTCCATAGGAAGAGTGTGGGGCAGCGAGGATGAAACTTCCCAGATCTGTAGACTCAATTCGCAGGAAATCCCAATGGCTAAGCCCCATGCCATTACGCAGGCATTGGGCTCGGAACCTGCTCTGACTATAGCTGGAGTATTTGCTCCTTTCTCTCCTTGAGGGCTGGGAAACTCCCGGAAGTCAACGACAGACTTGGCCACCTACATGGAGGTGGAGAGTGAGCACAGCTTTGTCAGACCAGCTGTTGAGAATACATGAGATCAAGCGTCCAGATGTTTACAGGCACCTGGTATGTGGAGTGGCGGTTTTCCCTCTCACCGGGCTACGTAGGTGACCAGTCTGCCGTGGGGTATCGGTTTGCCTTCGGAGACCTTGCACCTGCGATCAGGCTCACAGGCAGCTGATGGACAGCAACAGGGCGTGTGACTTTGCTACCTGGCATTTTTGTACAGCTTACTCCTGTACACATAGCACCCCTTGGAGGGGAAGCCTTCCAGTCTGTCAGTCCACCCAGGCAGGCTGCCCTTGGGTATGGGCATTTCCCAAATTCCAGCAAGCTGTCGCCTCCCCGAAAAATATTCTGTTCAGAACTTGCCTTATTCATTGTTCTTTTTTCTGAACTTTCCTAGCACCCCGCTTTGTGCTTGATTTTATACCACCACGTATCCCTTATTGATATCTTTCATACACTTTCTTCACATTTCTTGTTGTACATGGTTTCCATTAGCTCACACTTTCCATTTAGAAATTTCCTGGGTGGTGCGTTTCCTACACTGAATCTGGGGTGACAGCAAATGCTACGACCCAAGCACAGTGCTCAGCACCACAGCATTGGGAGAGAAGGCCTGTCAGATGACAACATTAATTATAGCCTTAAAGGCATTCGCAACAATTTCAGTCTTCCGTGTGGCATGTTTTATTTTGTATCTTGGGCCTATTTGCTCCTATTTCAGAAAACAACAGAAGCACTAAAATCAAAGAGGCCTTGTCTTAATATATGATATCTTCATGCAGACCCTCAAGCAATATCTGTTGTGGTAATCAATTAATGGAAAGTATATTGGTAGATTAATTTTCTCTTAAAAGCAAACGTATATCGTTATGAATTTTATTTACTAATGTAAATTTTTTTACCTGCCTAGGCTAAAAAAAATCAGATGGCTTACCTGGTGCATTGGGGAGGTGTGTGAGGGACAGTCTCCTAACCTTTTCGTTTACCATTACTCCTTACGAGGAATTTTGTTTTGGTTTTAACAATGGGCTGTTTTCCATTAAAGCACAATATTGTCCTACGCATGCTGGAGAGCAATCTAAAAGGAGAGGAGAGCCTGATTCAGGGGGGAAAAAAAAACATGAAGGCCAAGAGATCAGAATGAGGGAAGGAAAGGCCAAGGACCTCCGAGGTTGGGGCTCAGGGGGCAAAGGTCAGGGGGTGGGGAGGAGGAAGGAAGGAAAGCAGAAAGCGGAAGGTAGGACAGGAGCAGACTAGTGCAAAAAAGTGCCATGTGATCCTGGACCAGCGGGGCTGGGCAGTTTTGGGCCATTAGCAGCTTTGATTCAGAGAAAAGTCAACCCATCTCTCCACTCCTTCGGCAGCATCATGTTGTAATTGTCCTGATAACCAGAGAGGGTCTTGACTTCTCCTATTTGAAAGTTTGCAGTTTGAATTGTCTCCTTTTAGAAACCTCTCCTGGGAGACATTAGTTTTAGCAAGAGTTTGGTTTTGAAGAATCACCTCTCATCAAACTGTAAACACAACGGGGACGGCTGGGAGTTCTGGATGTCTTGCTCAGCACCACAGTTCTGGGAACGTACGTACCTGGGGTCTCAAAGGAATACTTGCAGAATGAAGGACATGTTGAGTGAACAAACGAATGAATAAATGAATCCGCTATTGAATGAATGAGTGAACTACTGAGTCAGTGAATGGATGCACAATGGAAGGAACTATACATTTTTCCTGAAGTGGAAAAAGAAAAATTTTAAACAGCAAGGAATTGTCAAAGTATGGGAAAGATTGTTTTATATATATGAAAAAAAAAAGACAATAGGTTTCTTTTGCTCCAGATGGCAGAGTTAATCCCTAAAGCTAGGCATCACTTGGAGAGGAGTTCCTGCCCAGAGCCTTTTTCTAAAAATAGAGCAGCCTAACAATGAAGTGGAGGCCTCAGGGAGGTGGGTTCGCAGAGAAAGATGTTGTCGGGGTGCTGTGGAATGCTTCAGGCAGCCTGGCCAGAATCCAGGACTGCGGATGGGGAATTAAGGGCTAGGACTACCTGCAGGATAAAGGAGACTAGAGGAGGCAGCTTATTTCATTACCAGTCAGTCAGTAAGCATTTACTGAGCACCCGTGGGCCAGGTTCTGTGCTAGACGCTGGAGCTTTCAAGTTGAATGACATCAAGTCATGGGGACCCTGGTGCAGAAGCACGGACTCGTACTCCGAAGTTTCCTTGACGCCAGACACATGGACAGAGCGTGCAGACAGACACTCCTCTGATGGAGGTATATGCAGGAAAGTGGGGACACCAGGAAGAAGGCACCCCAAACCCACCTGATGGGGGCAAAAGGAGGAGGAAGATAGGAGGAAGGTTTTCAATAGGAGGTGCCAACTGCACTAACCCCCACAATGTTATCAAGTAAGAGCAAGGCAGGACCTGGTAGCAGAAGCAGCTTGGTGACAGGAGAAAGACATGCCACCTGTTAAAATATAATGAGCAAACTGGATCGGAGCTGAATTCGAAACAGAGCCAGTGTCACGAAACCTGATAAACGATCATATTTGTGCACTATTTTGCAGAGCACTTTCACCTCGAGTATCTCCTGTGTTGCTCACAGTCACTGTGTTTACGGTACAAAAGGTGTTGTGGCCATCGGTAGGCAAGACAACAGAAATTCAGAGAAGCCGTTGGTCTTGCTGAAGATCGCACAGTTAAGAACCTGCACGGCAGGAACTTAAACACAGGTTTTGGAGCTCAGAAGCTGAAGACGTGCCTTCCCCGAAAATGCAATGATCCCAGGCAACAAGACGTCCTCGCTTAGGTCAGCAGGGGACCAGACTTTCCTAACACCATGTCCCCTCCCGCTCCCTGCACTGCGGCCTCTGCAGCCTTCTGAGATCCTGGGACGCGCCTGGCTCTTGCTTCAGGGCCGCAGTTTTTGTGGCTCCTTCCACCTGAGCTGCTGGTATTCCCAAGCAAGAAGGGGCTTCTTCTCAGTGTCTCAATACTGCATGAAATGTCTTTCTCAGAAAGGACTTCCCAGGCTGCTCTGATGGGACTGCCCTCTCTTGTTCTGCTCATTATCACAGCACCATTTCACAATCTATATTTACTTTTTTAATGTAACAGCTCGTGGTGTACTGCATGTCTATGTGCCCCCCCAAGTCTGCCTGCTGAAGCCCTACCCCCAATGTGACAGTAGGCAGATGTGAAGCTTTGTGGAAATAACTAGGTTTAGAAAAGATCAGGAAGGCAGGGAACCTAAGGTAAGATAAGCGTCCTTATAAGAAAAGGAAGAGAGACCAAAATTGTCTCCCTTTCTCTCTCCTTGTGAGGACACAGCAAGAAGGAAGCTTGGAAGCCAGGAACTCAAGTTCCTGGCACCTTGATCTTGGACTTTCCAGCCCCCAGGACTGAGAGATAAATCCCTATTGTTTAAGCCACCCAGCCTACAGCATTGTGTTATGACAGTCAAGCTGACTAAGAGATGGTTTATCTGTACATTGCTTGTTGGCTCCTCTGTGTTATAAAACTCCCAAGGCTGGGACCACACAATTCTTCATAGGAAGATGTCACAGCTGTTGTTTACCCCTCTTTTCCCTAGGGAGGAGGAATGGCCAGCATTGGGGAGTTTATGCTGTAAAGGAATGTATTCCCTGATCCAGTTATCCAGTCCTTTCCTTCATTTCCCAAGCAGCACAAATCCCATCATGTTTAAATTAGATTAGATCATGTTCCTGAAACTGTAGACATCTATCTTCCACAACTTCCCAAACGTTCGGCCATCGACTCCCGGGCCTTCCCAACTTCAGCAAACCTTCCCTTCCCTGCACTTCAGCCACCCTCATTATGGCCTGACTCTTGCCCCTGTCACCACCCATAATCCTCTAATATTATTGTCTTAAGCACGGACATTGGCGCTATTCAACTGTTAATACTCCTGGTCTCTCATACCCTCACTCATTCAACTCTTGAAAACGTCAGGTTCTTATAAGCCTTCCCTGTAAGTGAGGTCTCCTCATGTCTCACTTTTAAAATTTGGCTCCATAGCAATCAGCTCCCTCAAATGCTGATTAACTACAGCCCATGGAACAAATCCAGGCTGCACATACTGTAAATTAAGTTTCATTGGAACGCAAACATGCTCATCCGTTTACGTATCTTCTAGGGCTGCTTTCATGCCATGATGGAAAAGTTGAGTTGTTGCGGCAGAGGTGGTGTGACCCACCAAAGCCTACGTTATTTACTCTCTGTCCTTTGTAGAAAATAAATCATCAATCTCTGATTGGTCAAATGAACAGTGACAGATGATCCCTTGGTACTGAAAAGGACATTTTAGAAATTTTATGTTGAGCTTTGCTGTCCGAAAAGGAAACAAATTGAGTTTTACTTACCCTTAATTATACATTGTGTAATTATGGTGAACTGACACTCTCAGTTCACCAAAGACGCAAGCCGATGTCATAGAAAACAGAGACGACAACCCCAGGGAAGACAAGGTCTCCAGTCCGAGGAGGTTCCCAAGGCATCTACTTCAGTCAGTCACTACCAGCATCTTGTAACACAGTGTAGTTCATAGGCGCCTGCCAATGCTGATTTAGATAATGAGGAATGGTAATTCCTTGACTGATTCGGCAAATATCTTTCAAATATCTCTTTAGAGAATGAGCAGTGGAAGATTACACTCATGAAAAAAACCACCCCCAAAAACCAAAACAGGTAAATAATAAGAACCTGAAAGAGCACAAGCCATATTGTAAAGTACAGGGAACAAGAATCATAGGTGACAAGAAGCCAATGGAAAAGTCCGGAATTGTCAGGAAGACTATTTGATACGTGAATTTACTTCTATTATCCTCCGTGTTGAACTCTGTCCTACTGTTAAGCATGCCTTGAGCAACAATAACATGAAGCCATTACTATGAACAAGATAACTAAATTCCAGTATCCACAACATGAGAGCCAAATTCTATCATTTAAGGGGGATTTTAAAATCACTTCATATTTTACCTAATGCTTTATTAACTGATACTACACTTTGTGATATTTAGCAACACTTTTTGAAGTTTCTTAATACAACAGAAGTTTCATATCACTGGTGAAACATTTTTTTCTTCTTGTCACAATCTTAAAAAGGTTAAAATAATAAATGGAAAATGACGTGATGATAAAATGCTTTTCATTTGCCGCAAATACTTTCAGAAAACCGCAATAAATAATTCTGTAGAGGTCTGTTATGCATGCATTGTGTGAAAATGCAGATGTTTCGGAACGGTGCAGCTAGTGGTGTTTTTTCTAGATTCTGTATTTGAAGTGAAATAATAACGATACTTTACAGGGGGCCACTAAAATAATGAATCAAACAAAAATACCTGTCTGCAGAAAATTACTTGTATAATAACAGCAACAATACTCATAACAATATTAGTAATTTACACAAATTGTTTTAGGTTCAATCACTGTTAGAGCAGTGAAAAGAAAACTATAGCAACTATAAATGTAAAGGATTCTGGGGAGTATTTGCAGAGATCCCACCATGGCTAAAAAATATTTCCTGCATCACTCATATTCAAATGAGTAAGCCTGCCCCCACCCCCCATAGACAGCCAGAGGTGCTCATAGGACTACAGGCATCTTTCCTGATGGGGGGTGATGCTCACCAGGTGAGTGACAATGATGCCTGACCAGTGACATGCAGGTTATCATAAATGGAGCCTGCAAAAAGTTTAAGAAACTGACGCTAGATACTGAAGATTTCCAAATGATTCCAAACAAAATGCAACCAAACTGAGAAGACTGATTCACAAAAAGGTTACTAGTATAGATTACTTGATATGGATTCTTAAGTTATTCTTCAAACGAGAAAGCATTTCTAAATGGATTTTATACTGCAGTGCTAAGTATTTTAATTCATTGTCTACTTAATCACAAAATGTTTGAAACTGATGCAGTTTTTTTCCTCTGTCTGTTTCTGTCTCTGTCTCTTTTTGTCTCCTTCCTCGTCACTATGGACAATTTCAAACACACAAAGAAATACAGGAAAAAGATCAATAAGATTGAGGTATCCATCACTCCCCTACAATTACTATTAATTCACAGCCACTCTTGTTTCATTGATGACGCTGGATGTGGAGAAGGTCAGCAGAAGATAATGAGAGCTCTACTCCCTGGGTACACCTTACACACTCTCAGGAGAGTCCACAGCAGAGGCTGGTAAACAGAGTGACTATGACCCTCATCCTGAAGTCACCGATGCAAATGAACCATGCTTCATGTTACGAAAGAAAAAACTATGGGACAAATGTTAAAGCAGACAAGGCACTAGAACAACAGGCATGAATGAGACTATATCAGGAAAACTAGGATGCGTGGTTGCTTACTCTTCAACTTTCCATGAATACAAATGCAGAGATAGCTCAAACCAGCTTGTTTGACACAAGAAGATGGATATGGAAATTGGTTACAATGAGATGTTGAGGCTTCTTTGAGCAACTGTAAACAAGAATGGTTGGTTTCAACTAAATATTAGGCATTAAGGAAAAACCAATTTGAATAGATTATTTCATACTAAAGTGAGAATGACTAATAGACAGTACTCCTCCTGGTGTCAGCTCCTCTCTAGAACCTTTAGTTCAACTTTTTTTCTCTCATTGGTATATCTTCAGGATAAGTTCAAATAGTAATCCTTACTGAGTTCCCAAAACCATCTCACTGAGGCCACAACCTATTTTTCATTTTTCCACAATAAACCAATTGCACCAAAACCCAAAATGGCTGCATCTTCCACTGTGCTAGTAGCAGTTAAAAGGAACAGTTTTCACTTGATCTTCTGCTTGTCAGCTCCAGCTGCACTCTCTGACATTATTTCATTGATTCTCTCTAGCTTTTTAGAGGTGCTCCCCTGAGAGACCCTTATCTACCTGGTGGACATCGGGGTACGCTATCCCGATTTCTTACTCTTTCCCTTCCTGTTACCTTTCCTTCACTCTTCATCCTGCCTCATGAGGACCAGCTCAGGATGGAAGTGAAGCATGCAGGGAACCTCAAGGACAAAGGTTCCAGCTCATAAAAATTGCATCATGCATCCCACATGTTGCCACCACAAACAGGGACAGAGCGGGGCTGGCAGTTTATCATTAGTTCATCGCCTGGTGACAGCAATTAGGCAATTGCTCAGTAGGTAGAACTAGTGAGAGGAGGAGCAAAAGCACGTGGGACACACTAACCAGTATGTGACTAAGCATCACCTCGTTTAATCCTCACGGTTAACAGGCAGAGTGAATATGATCACCCAGATTTTATCAAGGATGAAGCGAAGTCTTAGAGCCCATCATGTGAAACGGAGCAGGGACACCATTACAGAAGACCCTTGGAAAAGCACCCACGCTCTGGGCTAGGGACACTTGAACACCCGTTTGTGAAAACTGTTCCTTCTTACGGAAAAACATTGGTTTGTGACAGTTCTGCATTCTACCTGAGCCTTGTGCTTCTGGAGAAGAGCGGTGATTAAGAAATGCCCCCATTCTTTTGCATTCTGGGTAATGGCTTATCCCAAAGAACGCCCCTTCCTTCCTGACATGCAGCTGCTAAGAGTCACTCATGGCTGCCCTCACTGTTCACCTGTGTTCACCGATGACGAGACCAGACCCACACCTTCCAATTCCCAATCTTGGCTTCATCAATGAGGAGCTGAGCTGTCTGTCCCCACTGACCAACTGGGAAAACGGGTCCATTAACTTGAGTTGATCAAATTTTGGTTCGGCTTTTACCTTCCCCCGAGACCTCTGAAATTTGCTCCATTCTTCTGAGCCAGTGCATGTCCCCACCCGCTATCCCGGTAACCCCATCAAACCTTACCAGCAATAGGCTGGTCTCAGGGTAAAACATACCCTGACTTAGGTCCAGTCAGACCCCCGCCTGCTGCGGGTCTCACTTGCCTGCAGAAGGCTCTCCTAGCCCTGAAGTTTCCTATTAAAGAAACACTCCTTTCCGCCCAGGCCTTTGAGATGTGTGTGTATCTCCAGTCAGATTGCTCTGTTAACAACAGTTTCCCTCCTCTTCTGCAATAATCCTTTTGAATCAAGTCTCTACTTATCCAAGTCTGAATTTTTGTTTCAAATATATATATATATTTTTTTTAGTTTTAGGCTCACAGAAACAATGAGCAAAAAGTACAGTTTCCCATCTATCTCCTCCCCTCCCCCAACACAAGTGAAACCACCCCCTAACATCATCCCCTCCTAGAGGGGCACATTTGTTCCAAGGGAGGAAACTGCACTGACACACCATTATCATTCAAAGTCTGCAGTTTACCGAGAGTTCAGCTTCGGTGTTGTGCATTCCATGGGTGTGAACAAACATGTAATGACATACACCCTTCATTGCAGTGTCAGGTGAAGTAGTTTCCCAGTCCTAAAACCTCTCCCTGCTGCTTTTTTTTATCTCTCCCCCTCCCCCAATGCCTGACAATCATTGATTCCTTTGTCTTCTTCAAGTTATATTTTATTGATTATGCTTTGACTGTTCTCCCAATTTTTTCCTTTGCCCTTCTTCACCCAGCACCCCCCATTCCTTCAGGCAATCCCCACCCCGTTGTTCATGTCAGTGGGTCATGCATGTAAGTTCTTCAGCTGCTCCATTTCCTACACTGTACGTTACGCCCCATGGGTATTCTGTAACTACCTATTTGTACTTCTTACTCCCTGCGCCATTTCACCCATCCACCAGCCCCCCTCCCCTCCGGCAACCATCAAAACTCCCCGTATCTATGCTTCTGCTCCACTTTTTTATTCTGTTTAGATTCAATTGTTGATAGATATGCATTTATTGCCATTTTATTGTACCTAGTTTTGATCTTTTCTTAAATACGCCCCTTTAACATTTCATATAATAATGGCTTGGTGATGATGAACTCCTTTAGCTTTTTCCTGCCTGGGAAGCACTTTCTCTGCCCTTCCATTCTGAATGATAGCTTTGCTGGATAGAGTCATCTTGGTTGTAGGTCCTTGCTTTTCATCACTTTGAATAATTCTTGCCAATCCCTTCTAGCTTACATTTTTCAAAAAGATTTTTATTATTTCTAGAGAGAGGGGAAGGGAGAGAGGCAGAGAGGGAGAGAGACATCACTGTATGGTTGCCTTTCACCTGCCTCCAGCTACAGATCTGGCTGGAGACCTGGCTTGCAACCTGGTTATGCGCCCTGACTGGGGAATTGGACCAGCGACCTTTGGGTTCACAGGCCAGTGCCTTATCCACTGTGCCACCAGCCAGGACTAAATGTCTTTTCTTTTTTTTTGGAAATTTTATGGCTTATGCTGTTACAGCTGTCCCATTTTTTTCTCTTTGCTCTGATTCTTTTACTGTCTCCATGGTCATGCCTTTTCCAGAATGTCCCTTTCTTATAATCATGTAGTATGTGGCTATTTAGGGTGGGCTTTTTCCACTTAGTTTTCTGGACCTTGTTTTCTTATTTGGCAATTGACAACTAATTACACTAATCCTGAGCCACATCTTCTAAGACACCAAATGTGTACTTCTAAATGACACATTGCACACATTGCGACAAGGAAAGGGAGCACTGCAAAGGTGCTCTGGTAAAGGTGTAGATGGAAACTGTGCTCACCTGCCGTTTAATGTTTCATTAGAGGCTGCAGAAGGAGCTACTGGGTGAGGAGGATAGTGCTCATTGGACGCTGCTTCAAGAACAGCATTTCTGCCCGGGGAGGTAATGGCGTCAACATTGGGACGCACCCCAGGTCCTGCATGCAAGTCTCGTGCGTGCAGGTGGGGTCGCTGCGAGGCTAATGAAGCAGGAGTTTCAGGGCCTGGTGTTCTGAAGTCACCCCTCATTAAGACTGAGAGGAGGAAGGGTCAGAGGGAGCCAGGAGCAAAACTTCAGCTAAAATGCCCTCTAAATGGAAATGAAAAGGCCCAGGGAATGGACACCCTCCTATCATCATAATCTTTTCAATAAACCCAGGCGGGAGAAGATAGGAATGTCTCTGCCTTGGACACACAAAAAATGAGGCTAACGGGAATTTTTTTTTAATATTGTTTATGCTATTACCATTGCCCCAAGTTTTCTCCCCTTACCCCCTCCAACCCCTGCCCGTACTGGCTCATTTCCCTGCATTGAGCATCCCTGACAAAGGCTGTTCTAGAAGAGAACACCCTGGACGTTGGCATCACTGCCACTGGTGGCCGGAAATGCTGCTCCAGGCTCACCACGTGTCAGCCACTCCTGGAAACTGGGAGCAGAAACGGTTGCCGCACTGGGGTGCTGTGAGAGTCAGCCGGGCTGACCGATGGGGGTCACACCCCTGGCAGCTGGTAGTGTGTTCACAGGGAGATGACATTAACAATCTTCTCTTTCCTACTCTTTCGTCGGCACAGAGATCCCATCATTCCCTTTGATGGGTGAGGAAACTGAGGACAGACTGGGTCCTGTGCTCATAGGAATTAGACCTTGGCTTTGAATTTAAGAATTGTTGATACAAAGTTCTTTGTTGTTTTTTTCATGGAGTCCAATGAATGCTAGGGCATTTTCACATACATAGAACTAGGCTTACATTTTTTAAATTCCTTTATTGTTGTATTACATTTACTCCATTTCTCCCCCACTGCTCTCCCCTGGCCCTCCCTACCCATCCCCTCTCCCACCGTCAGTCCCACATGCTGTCCATGTCCATGGGTCATCATGCTAGTTCCTTGACCAAACTCTTCCCTTTCCTTGCCTGTTTCTCCCTCTTCCCCTTCCCCTCAGCACACTGAAAGTCTGTTCCTTGTTTCCACACCTCTGGTTCTATTTTGCTTGTTTGTTGCTTTGTTCATTAGTTTCCTGTATTAGGTGAGATCATATGGTATTTGTCTTTCACTGGCTGCGTTATTTCACTAAGCATAATACTCTCTAGTTCCATCCATGTTGTTGCAAAGGGTAGGAGTTCCTTCTTTCTTTATGCTGTGTAGTATTCTGTGGTATAAACACATCAAAGTTTTTTGATCCAATCATCCACTGATGAACATTTTGGCTGTTTCCAGCACTTGGCTATTGTAAATAGCACGGCTACGAATGTAGGGGCGCATAGGTTCTTATGAATTGGTGCTTCAGGGTTCTTTGGGTATATCCTAAGTGGAATCACTGGATCAAAAGGCAGTTTGATTTTCAGCTTTTTGAGGAACCTCCATACTGTCTTCCATAGTGGCTGCACCAGCCTGCATTCCCACCAACCATGCACCAGGGTTCCCTTTTCCTCACATCCTCGCCAACACTTGTTGTTTGTTGATTTGATTGCCATTCTGACAGGTGTGAGGTGGTGTCTCATTGTGGTTTTAATTTGCATCTAGACTTAACTTTTGAAAGACCCCGAAGAAAGAATAATTCCCTGCTTTTGAGGAAAGTTATGAAGAATGAACCAAAGGCCGTCCAGATGCTGGAACACTCTCTGCCAAGATGTGGCAGGCGGCGTGTTAGATGGACGGGCAAGGGCCTGACTCGCCCAGGCCTTTACTTTGCAACTGAGGCTGGAAGCACCAGCAGGGAGGAGAGGAGCCTCACCCAGGATTTTGCAGGGACCATGTTGGGACTAATACTCAGTGTCACCTAGCATTTTCCCAGGCATCTGAGAGACCTCTTTCTCCTTTAGAGGGCCATGTGTTTAGGATCCCCTTTGCTCATTCCTGGGCACATGGGGTGCTCCTACAGAATGGCCCCTCCCAGCCATTTGTTTGGCTCACTTACCTCTGGTTTCTCTGATTCAGCCCCAAATTTCCCAGTTCCCCCACCCCTTTCCACCCTTTTCCTAAACGCTCCTGTGGCATGGAACAGATGGAGTAAGTACACCAGGATTAGATTAGGGAGCACAAACACTTCATTCTCTAAAATTAACAGGCAAGGTCGGACTCCTCTTTCCACCAGGGACCCCTCCCCACCTCTGCAATCAGAGACATCCTCATAAGTGCCAATGATTTCTGAGATGATAATAATAATAATCAGGTGGAAATATCATGCTAATTCAGCTACAAAAGCAGACCAGGTGTCTCTAATGCATCCATTGTCTCTTGGTACTTTGTTTAGTTAGTTCAGTGTTCCTATCACTGTTGAAAGCATCCATTGCAAAACTGTCCCCATGGACCATTCTGTCACCACCAAGTAGTACCCACAGAAAACAGATTAAACATAGACCTGTAGATAGGCTTTTCTGGGTCTTTCCCATGGATAGTTCATTAGGAAAAACAAAAAAATGTCAGAGAAATTGTAAGATGCCATCCCTTTGGAGGAAGAAACAATTTTTTAACTCAACGACTTATAATTTAACCTCCTGGCAATGTACAGGATCAACTCAAGTACTTAGGGGTACAGTATCCACTATTGGGAATTCAAAGAAGAGAAACAAAGAGAGGGATAAGTGGTTTATACTTCTGGTTGCTCGGTTTAGTGGGAAATAACATAGGCATTGGGGTGAATAGACCCGAGTCAAAGACTGTATAACCCTGGAAAAATCTTAATTTAACCATCCCTAAAATGGGTTTATTAACAGTGTATGTCCTGTGGACTGAGGGACAAGATACCATATGCATGTGCACTTATTAGATAAAAACCTTGCACGAAGTAGGTCCTGAAAAAATTTTAGTTTCCTTTCCCTTTAGAAAGGTTTTAATGTAATTGTGGGTTGAAAGTACTGCTAGTAGGTTATTATATTAATTGTTTCTAGGTTATTCACCCAAGTTAGGGGTGAATGTTAGGAGTAGAGGAGAGTTTCTTTGAAGTCCTTATATTTCTGCTCTGGAATTACCTTCCTTGAGTCTATAGCTTACTTTATGCCAACATTTTATTTTTTTGTACACATGAGTACAAAAAAATATGTACATATGAGTACATATGAGTGGTTTCCATAACCACTCTACCAATTTGAAAATGAGGAAACGGAGGCACAGACAGTAACACAGCCAAGTCACCAAGTTAGTAAATGGTGTAGTCAGAATTTCAACTCGGGAAAGAAGATTCTGCTCCTTATCACTCCATTACATGAAAAGGCTGCATTAGCTGGACTTCCACTACAAGGAAAATAAAGTTGCTAGGTTTCTCTACCCATATATATTTAATTTACTTTACTATATAGAGTACTACATGATAACACCATGTATTATAGTTAGCTATCTGCCATATGTCCACATATCCAATGAGAGATTCTAAGGATTCATAAGGTCATGCATTTAGAACTGTGCCAGGCACATGGCTGTGCTCAATAAAGACAGCTTGTATTATTATGTATGTCCATATAATTTTACTTCCTTTTATAGAGAAATATTCAGCTTTTAAGCGCTTTTATACACACTGACTGGTTTTCACCTTAAAATAGCAATAAGGTAACTACACCTGTTTTTCAGATTTAATGATTAGAAATAAACTGTGGGTTGAGTTATGTCCCCCCAAGCAAATAGATTGGAGTCTGAGCCCCTGCACTCCAAGAACACAATTTTATTTGGAAGCAGAATCTTTACAAAGGCAACCAAACGAAGATAAGCTCGCTAAGATGGGACCTAAACTGTATCAACTGGTATTCTCATAAAAGGGGGCAATTTGGACACAGGGGGGCATAAGGAGAAGACAATGTGAGAAACTGCATGGAGAAGGGAGCCACCCAAAAGCCAAAGAGAAAGGCCTGGAACAAACCCTTCCCTCCCAGGCCACAGGAGAAACCCCACTGACATCAGCCTAGGATGGCCCCAGGCCACGTTCCCCACAGGAACAAATGCTTGACAACTAGCTACAAACCGCACTGCCATAGTGGGAGCTTTGGGGGGCAGGTGGACAACCTAGAAGAAATGGACAAATTCCTAGAAGCATACAACCTCCCAAGACTAGATCATGTCGAAGCAGAACATCTGAAAAGGCTAATAATGGGTAAGGAGATTGAATCAGTAACTACAAACCTCCAGGATCAGGTGGCCTCACTGGTGAATTATACCAAACATTTAGAGAATTAATGCCAATCCTTTCAAAACCTTCTAAAACACTGAAGAGAAGTAAACCCGTCCAAGCTCCTATTATGAGGCCAGCATCACCAAGACATGTAACATACTGTTTTCATGCATGCAAATACAGACCTTGAAAGGCATAGCATGTAGACAGTCACAGATATGATTAATGGCAGGCTAATGAGATTGTATAAGTATGCAGTCCACGAATAGAATCTGATAAAAAATGAACTGTTAGTCAGAAGATATTGAATTTTGCCAAAATGCCATTCCTGTAAGGGCATCAAGTCCCATAATCAGCTCAGCAGCATCAATCATTGGGCACCACTGTCAAAGGTGTCATTAGAGTGACTTTAAATACTGAGAAGTTAACCCAGTTCTTTTATAGGCTTATTTTAAGCTGCCTTGGTTCTTTGTTTCATTCTGAATCTTGAGAGCTTTGCTTGAAAAGAGCAGTTTTCTTACATGTTCAGAACCTAACACACCTGTTGTCCTAAAAAAATTCTCCAATATCCAGCATAGGTTCTCTTGCTCTAGAAGGATGTTCACACTGCCCATGTGGGGCATATCTTTGAGTTTGAGACTTTATCAACTCTATCTTCAAATGGAAGAGGGTTAGTCTGGTTACTAGTATGTCATAGCACTTGACTAGGAGGTCAGAACTGAGATTCTCTAGTAGCTTCAGGCTCAAGATCTACAACTTTAAGGTAAGAGTATGACATGCCTTCAGGAAGCTTGGCATCTCATCCCAGCATTGTCATATTTTGACCATATAGCCTTAGGAAATTATTATTGTATTTTGAACATCTTTCCCCAAAGAATCCAGTTCACTGAACTTTGGCATCTATATAGACTCCTGTAAGGCATACAAAGGTCAAAGTACAGCACATTTTCATTACTGCAGATGATTCACTCATGGTCCTTCCCAGACAGTCCCCTCCATCCACAAAGAGATAATCCCTTTTCTTACTTCTGTCACCATAGACTTGTTTTGCCTGTAAAGACTTCATATAACATGTACTCTTTGTGCCTGGTTTCTTTTGCTCAATGGAATGCCTATGATATTGATCTATATTATTGCATGACCAATCATTTTTCCCTTTTATTGATGAATAAAAGTCCTTTGTATAAATGTATTGTCTGGACACTTCTTAGTTATTAAAATGAGTAGAATAATCTGAATCTGAGGCCTAGATCCACTGCTATTAGCTCTGTGACTTTAGATAAGGCATTTGGTCCTTGTGACTTGTTTCCTTACCTATGTAGCATTAAGGATGACCTCACCACTCCCACCCTGTTTAATAGCTAATAATAAGCAGTAATTACACTCAACGCCTCTCCCTCACCACACTAGTTCACTCATCATCCTCTCTCTCCCACCTAGATTACTGGCAAACCACATGCAAGAGTATATAGACCACTGTATTTCTACAATGTATAGAAATCAATGTATAGTATTACCGATACTGCTTTGTATCGGCTTCTTTTGTTCAAACTAATGTCTGTGAGATTAGCCCACATTAACCTGCCAACTGACCTTTCAGCTTCCCTCATTCTTTAATCAGCAGCCACTAAGGATGGATGTTAAAGGGGGGGCCTGTCATCCCTTCCTTAAAAGCCTTCCAGCTATTGTAAGTAGTGCTACTATGAACATAGGGGTGCATAGGTTCTTCTGCATCAGTCTTTTTGGGATTCTTGGGACAACTGTAATACAACAATAAATTAATTTTTAATATATTTTTTAAATCCTTCAGGTCCTGGCTGGTGGCACAGTGGATAAGGTGCTGGACTGCAAACCCAAAAGTCACTGGTTCAATTCCCAGCCAGGGCACATAACCAGGTTGCAAACCAGGTCTCCAGCCAGGTCCGTAGCTGGAAGCAAATGAAAGAAAACCATACATTGATGTCTCTCTCCCTCTCTGCCTCTCTCCCTTCCCTTCTCTCTAAAAATAAATAAAAATCTTTTAAAAATAAATAAAATAAAATAAATCCTTCGAGGACTCCCCATTTCACATAGAATAAAACAGAAATTTTGCCAGTCCCTACCTGGATCTACCACCCCCTCGCCATCTTGACCTGAGTTTTTGACACTCTCCCTTTACTTTCCTTTGCTCCTGTGTCTACTCCCTAAGGATGCTTCTCCTCCCCACCACAAGTGTGCTCGTTTCACACATTTACATCTCAGCTCAAATGTCTCCTCCTCAGAGAAGCCTTCTCTGGCCTCTCCAACTCTCTAAGGCAGAGAGCCATGCTGGGCACAGGACGCTTTGCTCAATGGTCATTGTGGTCTCAATAAAAGGGGAGTGAGAGTGTTTTGTAGACTATAAAAAATACAATGCATATGGGCATTTGTTAGTTTTTTTTACTAACGAATTCACATAAATTATATACCCATAAATTAGACCACGTCTTTGTGGTCTCCATGAACAAAAACTGGTCCACACCTTGCATTCCAGAAGCTGACACTTAAAAAATGTGGAATAAGAGAAAGGACCCTGGAAATGATCTAATGATCTAGAAATGATAACTGGAAAATACATCTGCCAAGTGTTCTGAGAGTAGATGTGCAGCATGTGAAAGACTCCCTGGAAGTGGGGATTGGAGGGAAATCTTGGTTTGTGTAAGAAGAGTGGATTTTGGTTTCATGAGATAATGTTAGATGATGACAATAAACTTATTATTGCTGGTTTATTTTTCCATTTTATCTTCATGAGTCAGAATACCAATGTATAAATTATAAGTAAATAACATTTAGTAGGCTGTTTCCTAAATGAATTTTATTTTCTTCCTCCCGAAATTAACATTCCATTCTCCTGCTCTTAACTATGCTGACTGGTCTTACTGTGTACTCAACATTCCAGGCCAAAAAACAGCTAGTCTTTCGTTCTCCTTTATTCCCACCATTCTCACTTAAAAAGTACTGTTGTTTGTTCCCAAACTTGTACATTAATGTTGTACTTGTATTTCATTAATTGACAAAATATGAGCAGAAAATAAAGAGTTGTTTTAATGAAAACTAAGTTGAACATTTTATAAAAAATCAGTAAGGGTGCTTTATAATTGTTTTTTAAATAGATGTGGGCAACACAGAGAATTTGGATGACGTAAAAAATCTAAACATTCTACAGTTGGATAGCTTTAGGTGTCTTTAAGTCCTTCCATAGTTTAAGAAAACCCACACTGAAAATCAAATATTTGCTTTTAGGGAAGTTATTTCTATACAAAGCAAAGCTCTGCACTTACAGCAAAAGATTTGCAAAAAATACAGGATACAGATGATGTATTATAGAAATACACACCTGAAACCTAAATAAAATTTATTAACCAATATCACCCCAATACACTTAATACATTTTTTTTAAAAAAGGAGAGAGGAAAATGGAACTGAAAAGGACATAAACAGCAACCCAAACAAAACAGACACTTCATCCAGCTGTGAATCCAGTTGGAGGATAGCCCTGATATTTTTCAGTGACAAAGGGCAGTGATTCTTTTTTTGCTTAAGTTTAAACTGGCTTTTCAGCCACTGACACCTGAAAAATCCCTCCTAATTCAAGCACTTTAGTGGCCCCTCTTCCCTGAGGCCCCTAACAATCCAGGCGAGATAGTATTATTCCAATTTTAACAGAAGAAATCCAAGGCTTAGAAAGGTTTATGGACTTGTCCAAAGCCACACAGAGGGTGTCAACTCTGATTTTAGATAAGGAGACTCATTCTTACTATCTGTGACTATTTAAATTCATGCACAAGACCTTGTCATAACTATGAAAAGGAAGAATTTGTTGGGGGAAAGGGACTAGCAAGCAACAACTCTTCTGGTTAAGGAGACAAGGAAAGGTATATGGGTCACTGGTGAGGAACCGCATGTTGGAAGAGCAGGGCTAGGTCTGTAAGGTTTTAAACCCCCGCCCACTTAGCTAAGCTGTTTTGCTTCTTATTACACACATTTCCTCCCTGAGGATTCTTCGATGCAAAGTGTAACACGTGCGTATTATGAACACCATCCTCTCGGAGTCTGTCCCATGGCAGAGTCACTGCCTCTCTGGAATTTCTTTCGTCCCTGGAGGGGACAAGGCGTATTGAATAATGAACTTCCTCCCTCAGCTCCCTGAAAAGGGCTCAGCTTAATGCAATAGGCAAATTCAGATGATTCCTCCCGGAGCCACTGATTAAAAGTGCAGCTAATGAGAACAGGTGAGCTTAGACGATTGCTCTCTTTCAAGGGACAATGAACACCAGTCCTGTCGCTAGGAAGGAGACTGAGAAATCAAACCCAGTGTCAGACAGGCAGAGAAAGCTTTTCCTCCCGTTAGCCTTGAAAATAGATTTAGTCACAGTGCCCTGTAAACCTCAGACTAGACGTTACCATGTCTAAATGGATTCTACTGCGTTGGCATCATGTTTCTGGGTCGGAGCTGATAGGGCCTCGTGGTGTCGGTGAATGAGGCAGGACAGGAATGAAACTGACAGGGCCAGGAAAACATCAAAAATCCCTCCGAAGCAGAGCGAAGGGGAGGAAAGTCGGCCGCACCAGACAGAAAGGAGGCAGTTCTCACAGAGCTGCTGTGCGGATGTCCCTTGGAGCAGCGAAGGCTTCATTTCACTTGGCCTCCATGCCAATCAAAATGCCCTCTTGGCAGCGGATAAAATAAAATAAAGACGGCAGAAATAAATGCCAAAACAAATGTAGGCACAGAATGACCTTCCAAATAATGCAAGGCCTAAGCTGGCCTCCATCCACCAAAATGAACTGAAAGGGCAAAGGGGGAAAAAAATCTATCCTTTCACTTCAACTAGAAAAATCTTTAAAATGAGCTGAGGTACAAAAATACTCACCTATTTCTCCTTTCTTACGTGACCTAACATTCAAGGAACGTCTCCTAATGTGGCAGGTAAGTTGGATGTCTTTTCCTCATATTATTTCATAATGACATTGTGAGGTAGATGTCTAGTTCATGCCTCAAAAAATAAGTAAGAGGTTATGTAAATGGCCCAAGGTCACACTGGAAGTGGAGGGTGAGATTTTTATTTTGTTTGACTCTAAAATATGTCATATTTTCCCCTCAAATTTGAATCAGAATAAGAAAAAAAAATTAATACTCCCACCATGTCAAGTCTTTTGCCTCTTTTGTTTGATGTCAACGGAAGGGCCTTATCTACAATGGTTGGCGGGAGGCAAATGGCTGAAACATAAACACTTACAGGTACATCTGTCCACCTTGAGTTTGATGTCGGGCTGGGGTCTAGCCAGGTAGACCTGTGATCTGCAGGAGTTACTAAGGAGAGCTGGTTCTTCCTCTTACTTTACTTATAAGGACAATGCAGCAGAGGGCCCCGTGCCAAGGCGTATATGTAACCTAGCAGACAAAGTTTAGAGAGTCCGAGGGCAATGGAAGAAAAGGAAACCTCGTGTCCCCAGACCCAATGCACCATGTCAGCCTTGGAGAAAGAATGTTCGAGTTCTTTCTCCTAGAGCCTAGAATGCTCAAAGCTCTCATCATTCCTGCATGGAGCCTTGGCAGAAAGTCACTCTAAGAGAGGCTGCCTGTGCTGCCTTCCTTGCTCCAGAGGCTCATTTGGGACTAGCCAGGTTGGTACCAGGCATGGGGATGTTGGAACTGACACAACCCGGGGCCTCTCTCTGCGAGATGCTCTATCCTGTGCATTGTCAGAGAAGAAAAGGAATCCCTGTCTCCAGCCCCTAAACAATAACGCACAGAGCAACAGATCTGAAAAGTGAACTAACTCAGAAGACTCCAGCAGCCTTAGGTCATTAGATCAAAAAATCGAAAAGTGCCCAGGTTCTGGGTTCAGGCAGACTTGAGGTATATTCTGACTTCCGCTGCCAACTAGCTGAGTGACCTAGGACAAGTGACTTCACCTCAGTGAATGTCATAGCGTTGCTATAAAAAACAAAACAAAAACAACATAACATTTTCAAAGGGAAGTAGAACAGTGGAAGAGTGAAGAGCACCATCTTTGGAGTAAAACTGACTTGGAGGTAAGTTCTGCAACTTAGCACCCATGTGATGCTCTGCTAGGCAGTTTTCTCATCTTGTAAAAAACACAGGTGCGCGCACACACACACACGTGCCTTGTGTTAGAGGTACACAGAACGTCAACAAAAATGAAAAACATAGCTGTAACATAACGTAAGAAATAGCTATAACATGATTACAATTCAAACATCACACATTACGTAAGAGCACATTCAAACAAAAACACCTATACATGTGGGATAGGGGAAAGAAATGGAAATACGTCGTAATGCAAATTTTAATTAATTAATTTGAGGAAAGAAGGCCTCGCATAGATACTTTTAAAAAGTGCCATCCGCTGATTATGATGAACACAACCCTCTGAATCACAAGTCTTCGCAGACCAACAATCAAACCAAAGGTAATAATTGGGTGTATCTCCCAGGGTGGTTGTGGAATTAAGTGTAAAAAGTTTGGGACAGCAACAATAACGGTTCTAGAAGATCCTTGAATCTGTAGCAATTCCCCTGGATTTCTCACTAGGAAGCATGAACTATTTTCTACAGGACATCCTCAGGCCCCTCTTTGTGAGGCTTAGGTCCCCTTTTTTGTAGCAGAGGATGGCTGCAGCATTCAGTTTTCCATCTTTTTTATAATTCCGGTTTCCCAAAGTAAGAGGTACTGCATCAAGTTCATGGTTTCGTTTGCCAAGAACACAAGCAAAAAACCTCTCTGGTGTCTCACAGAAGATGAGACTCCAGCCTGTAAAATCATGAGGATGGTATCAGGTATATTAATTATTTCTTATCTTTAATATTCAAAATGGCTTGACTAGGTTGCATTTATTTCTCCATCAGACTAGCAAGGGGGCACAGTAGTCATGTCCCTTCTATCCTTTATTAAATCAAAATTAAAAATTTCTGAATTCCAGTATTAATATCCTCCGTCTGTGAAAAGTCTCTCCCTCAGCAAATCCACTGACATGCATGTAGACACTGCTGAAGAAGCCTACGTCATGAATATCAATGCATGTGTTGCAGAGATAGGAGGATATTAAATTATTTCTGAGCATTTGACAGTTGACAAAATGTTAGTGTAATAATTAAAAGTGCAGACTGTTTAAATGCTAAGTGCTCCTCAGGGCAGTGGCGCGCTTGGTCACACGAGAGCAGCATCTTTGTTAGAAGGTAGCTGAAGGCAGAAACTGAAGTTGACCTTCAGTTCGTTCTGGCCTTAGACCTTTAGTGAATCCTCTGCAGAAAGAGAGAAGGACTTCCTTTCAAAATGCCATGAACAGGTGTGAAGTGATATTGCATTGTGGTTTTAATCTGCACCTACAGATGTTGAGCATTCTTTTAAAATAAATAAATCAACAAACAAAAAGTGCTGGCAAGGATGTGGAGAAAAGGGAACCCTAGCTCACTGTTGGTGGGAATGCAGACTGGTACAGTCACTATGGAAAACAGTGTGGAATTTTTTCAAAATATTAAAAATGTAACTGCCTTATGACCTAGTAATTCCACTGCTGGGAATATACCCTACGAATCCTAAACACCAATTCAAAAGAATGCACCCCAATGTTCATAGCAGCACTATTTACAATAGCCAAGAGCTGGAAATAGTCCAAGTGCCCATCAGTGGGTAAGTGGATTAAGAAACTGTGGCACATTTCCACAGTGGAATAATATGCAGCAGAAAGAAAGAACTCCTACCTTTCATGACAACATGGATGGAACTGGAGACTATTGTGCTAAAAGAAATAAGTCAGTTGGTGAAAGACAAATACCATATGATCTCATTTATATGAGGAATCTATTGAACAAAATAAACTAATAAGTGAAATAGAACCAGAGCCATAGAATCATGGGACTGACAGCAATAAGAGGGGAGGAAGGTTCTTATATTTTTTGTCTGACTTATTTCTCTCGCCATGATACCCTCAAGATCCACCCATGTTGTCATAAATGGCAATATTTTATCCTTTCTCATGGCTGAGTAGTGTCCCTTGGTATATATGTACCACATCTTTAGTCACCCATCAAAGGACACTCTGGTTGTTTCTATGTCTTAGCCACTGTGACTAATGCTGCAATGGACATAGAGCTACATTGATATTTACAAGTAAGTGTTTTCCCAGATTTTCAGGTAGTTATCCAGAAAAGAGGTTTCACTTACATGCGAGATATAAAAAAGAAAACAGAATAAAACAAAATCATAGACAACAGAACTGTGATCACCAGAAGGGAAAGGGGTTGGGAGAAGAGGTTGACAAGGGTAAAGGTGTCAAATACGTGGTGATGGAAGCAGACTAGGCTTTGGGTTGTGAACACACAACACAATATACAGATGGTATATGATGGAATTGTACACTTGAAACGTAAGTTTGGTTATTAACCCACATCACCCCAATGGATTAAATTTTAAAATAAACACATGCCGTGTGTTGGAGGCAATAAATAAATAAATAAATAAAAAAGAGGGGAGGAGGGAGGAAGGGACTATTTGAACATGGGTGAAGGGATTAGTCAAAAAACATATATGAAGGACCCATGGATATGAACAGTGGTGTAGGAATGACTATGGAAGGCGGGGCAGGTTGGGGGAAAGGGGAGTGAAAAGGGGGAAAAATTGGGACAACTGTAACAGCATAAACAATAATAAAAAATTAAAATGCCATGAACAGCTTAAGTTATGCAATTGATTTAGGGAAAAAATTCAAAAATGTATTTATATCATTTTTATCTTCATTTTCTTTCTCCTCTAAGGACAGACAAATTTAAATGTTAATAGAGTAGAAGGTAAAAGAAGTCTAATGGGTGGCTTTCCCTTTACTTCCACCCCCCCATCCGGACTGGCATTCATCTCCCAACCCCCACCCCCACACTCCATATTTTTATTCATTCATTCCAGACAGTGCCAGGTTATCAATATTTTTCATGAGTTTCCCAGTTCCTTCTAATGTACAAAGCTGATACATAGCTAACTAAAACGATTCTCAAACTTGAGTAGGGGCATGTTTACTGGGGTGTTCACAAACAATACCTATTTCTAGGATCCACTTTCTGGGAATCTGGGTAGTGCCTGGCTAGGACACAGAGTGTGCACTGAAAAAGAATACCCAGGGATCCTGATTTGTGTCTCCCAAGGGATAGATATTGGGAAAACTAGACCACCTGCATTTTTCACTTTGAGCTTGAACATGACCTTCAGTCCAGCTGTTGCAAGAAGGCAAACCAAAGGGCAGGACTGCAAGCCAAGTACCCTGATAACTTTTGCAGGAGCTGATCCTAAAGAACATGGGGAAAGGGATGGAACCTTTACCAAACACTTACTATGCTCCAGGTATTGTAGAAATGCTAATTTAAGTCTCCCAGCATCCAGGAAGAGACAGGTTAAGGATCCTACTTAAGACCCAAAGGTGGAAGAGAGGAGAGCCAGAGTCCACCTATATTTTCTCTAAATCCAAAGTCCCTGGGGGTCGGGCATCTAAATACCAGTCTCCAGTTCTGACTCCCTCCTGTATGGTACAAAGCAAGCACTCCAACTCTCCCATTTTCTACTTGAGCACCTGTCCAGGTTGGGGCTGGGGTGGGGGGAGATGCAGAAGGGCACCTGCCTCTGCCTGCTTTCACATGTGAAGGTGAAGATGCACGAGTTGATACACGTGAAAGCACTTGAGATTTAAAAAAAAAAAAACAACCTATTATGTAGATGAGATAAGATTTAGCCCATAAAAAGAAAATGTGTTAACATAGTGGGACACCCTGTACAACTTGTTCATCTCTTTATTCATTCATCAAATATTATTTGAACACCTGTTGTTTATAGAACCCAGAAGATGGGGAAAGGTACTGACACTCTACAGACACAGTATGTTCCGTTCAGTGGGCAGGGGAGGAGGTGATGTGCATGAGAGGCAGCAAGGAGCGGGAAAGAAAAAGCAGGAAGAAGTGGAGGTGGAATGTGGGTGGGGAGAATTGAATTGGAATAGAGTGCATTTATGCTTGCATAAATGCTTGACAGTTTACCAAATGCTTTAAAAAAAAAATCTAGTACAGCCCTGGCTGATGGCTCAGTGGCTAGGCGCCAGCCTTCGAACTTAAAGGTTGCTGGTTCGATTCCCAGCCACGGCACATAATCTAATATTAAGCCAGGTCTCCAGCCAGGTCCATAGCTGGAGGCAGGTGAAAGGCAACCATATATTCATGCTTCTATCTCTGCCTCTCTCCCTTCCCCTCTAAAAATAATAAATAAAACCTTTTAAAAATCTAGTACATTTAATTCCTTTCTCAGAGTTGAACATGCAGAAATATTACCTTGAAGGACACTGTTAACACAGATTTCTGGACCCCAACCCCAGTAGGTGGGTCTGGGTTGAAGCTGGTGGTTATGGGTTAGAGGGTGGTCCATGGACACACCATGCTTTGAGTAGCACTGATTTAATTCTCAGTACAGCACTATATACAGGCAGGGACGGCATTATGATCCTCATTTCTCATTTCCATTAAAAAGAAAAAGAAGAGAAAATTGAAGTTCGGAGAAGTTAGGGAACTGGTTTAAGATCGCAAAGCCACCAAGGCTTTTTGACTTCAAAGCCTTGGGCTCTTTTCTGTATGAATGATTGAAGCTCAATATTCTTTGAGGTTGTGCATGGGGAAATCTGAATGATAACCACTGCCTCCAAAGTGGAGGTAGTTGCTGGGGAGACAGTTGCCATGGGTACAAATATTGTCTTAATGGATTGAAAGGAATTCCCTTTAACAATAAAGTTTCTAAGAAATAGTCCCAGCATGATATAATCTACTTCTACTCCTTAAAGAATCAACATTCTCACAGCAGGAGAACTAGATTCCATTCTTAACTTACTCTCGGGACTGTTGTGGGGATTCAACGAGAATTATTTTGATTTCAGGTGCTATTGGCAGTGCCCAACACACAGTAGGAGGTCTATAAATGCTAGTTCCCATGTTTACCTTTTCATTCTTAGACCAGATAATAATAATCAAGCACTGGTAAAATAGTGAGGACTTAACTGTATGCTTAGATGTGAACTACTGCAGATACCTAATTTACATTCATTCTCATTACAGTCCCAGAGAGCTGATTCTGTTAGAACCCCATGAGGCAACTGAGGCACAGGGTGATAAAGATCTTCCCTCATGTTCACATTAACTGGAGATAAAGTTAGGAATTCAGCCCAGGCAATTGGCTTCCTGAACCTACTCATCTAAGCATGTCGTGAAGTTGCTTCCTTAACTTTTCCATCAAGATACTTCAACTGTGATGAGGTGAAAGTGAAAGGTTAAGACGAGAGGAGCCATTGGGCAACTTGTGGCCAAGCCTGGCCTTCTCCCCAGCACAGGGCGTGACTGGTAAAGCAGTGCCCGGGGGAATGGTGTGTAGGCTACAGAAGTGGATCTGGCTTCTTTTCCTGGGACAGGGAACCAGAGGCATGGCTCTCCCCTAACTCCTAGTCCCACTTCCTTTGGTCCTGGGCTTTTGCTATTTAATCCCTGTTACCTTACCTGTCAGTTTCTGTACTGGTGAAAGGACCCAGTCTTACTGTCCTTTCCTTATCCATTCTGACAGTTCGTGGAAACACAGTTCTTGAGTCCTCTCTGTGTTCAGGTAGTGCAAGCATCTGGGGCACCAGAGTCAACCCTGTGCCTTCCAGTGCCTTCTATCTGGTGAGAGAGATAAAGAGACCCCCGGAAGGAGTCATTGCATTCCTGACTACAGAATTTCAAGCTTACATGAGAGTCCTGAACAAAAGAAACACAGTCTCATGAGGGAATATGGACAAGAAGCAGAACTTAGATTGTCCAGTCTGGAAACAAGGTCGGTAACAGATGCCAAGAAAGGTGCCCATGAGTCAGTGGTCTTTGAGCTGAGATGTAAAGGTTAACTAGGAATCAACCAGGCTAAGAAAGGTAGGAGGAGGGGCAATGAGAGGTAGAACATCTTGATGGGGAGGTCAATGAACTGAAAGAATGCCTAATGACATAAAAACACGAGCAGACCACCAAGAAAGCTGACTTCAGAGTAAAAAGTGACCTCAGAATACGCAGGAGTGGGGCAAAAGTAGATTTACAGTTGTTTGTATGGAAGACAGGACAACAATAAATAAGAATACAAGAATAAACTGTGTTTCATGTACTCACAACTATAAACCTACCTTTGCCCACTCCTGTGTGTGCACGAGCCACAGGGAAAACATGGATGTAATGAGTGTGTACAGAATTTCTACAGGAGCCTGTGTCTGCATTAGATGTAAGGGATGCTCCAAAAATGAACAAGGCATTTTTTGCCCAGTGGTTGAAACTTGTTGTAAATTCCTCTAGGGTGAGGCCATGTTTTACTCATCACTGAACTCTGCAGTAAGCATGCTGTTAGTGGATATCTGTTTAATGAAACAGCAATTTTGGTCACTAATTTTGTTTCATTAGTCCAATAACCATCAAAGAGTCCATTAATTTATATTAACTTTAAATAAATATACGCATACATACGTATGCACGTACGTACACACACACACAACACAGACTCACCTCAGATTTAATGAAGTACAATTTTCAGGGAAGGGACTTTGTCCCCAGAGGACTTTTGAAGTGACCAGAAAGGATTCACATGTACAGCTATTGTTGATAACTTGGTTGATACCAAGTTTAATTGAATAGGCCTGTGTTCCGACTCTAATATGCAAATATTAGAAGTTGAACATATTTTGAGGATGATGGTTAGCCACGTTTTTTCTTCCCCCCACAACCTGAGGAAGATCGGTACAGAATCCTAGTTGCATTGACGAGTTCACCATCTCCTACGGAGACTGGGAAGCAAGTCATCCATACAAGGCTATATCAAGAATGCTTTGCACTCCACACCTCTGGCCCCCACAACACATCCTGTAAGGCCCCTCAAAGGGACAGATGCCCTAGCTAGGGATTGTTCCTGTAGGGAATTCACTTGATTTCTCATTTGCTCTTGTGTCCTAGTGATTTTAATGAAAGTATAACTTTTTACGCCAGCCAAACGAGACGAGGAGCTTGGTAACAGCCACAGAATCCGCTCTCCTCTGACAGCCTTAGCCCCACTTGGTCTTTAGCCACGTAGATGAAGGCTGATACATAGCTTAATTAGTTAACAGTAGCTAAGTGCTTCAAGAGCTCATCAGCTTGGCATGAAAGGACGATTACCCATCATCACCAGATTCCCAGGGCACCTGATGTAGCTGAGTCACATACTGGCCCATGAGGGGGGAAATGAGACCAGGGCAGAGTGTTTTGCTCAGTCCCTGGAGCTCTCACAACCACATGGCACAGACTGCCAGCCACCGAGGCCCAGAAGGCCAGGGGTGAGGAGCCCGCGGGAACGGAAAGGAGTCGGGTGAAGAGCACGAAAGCTCTTCTCACCACCTCTCCTCAGCCACGTGAGCTCCTGCCATGACCGGGACCCGCTCCATCTGGGATGGCCTTGGGTTGCTTTACAGGAAACCTACCCCCCTCCGCCTGTTTTTTTTTTTTTTTTTTTTGAAAGAGAGATGTTAAGCGTTTCAGTGCCTCCAGCAAAACATGTTAGTGCCTTGATTCCAAGGGTGTGGATCCCATAAATCTGGTTTCGGTGGGAATACTGAAACCTTTCTTGGCTGACGCATCGAGGAATTAAGGAAGCGTGACAGCTTTGAACCCCCGTCAAAAGCTGCATGGAGCCTCCTTTCTGGAAGGGGTGTTCCATTTTCTGTGATTTACTTTGGAAGCATTTCCTTCTTACGTTCTTCCCTTGCTACCTCCACCTACTTTTCTACTCCTCCTTTGGCTCTGCCAGGAAAGGTTCTTACACCAGGAATGTGCAGACAAAATAGTTTAGAGAATCCAACGATGATTATGCTGTGTTGGCAAAACATAAAAACTTCAATTATTTTTTCAAGAGCTTGGTTTTGAAAAGTTTTATCTGTCTACCTACAAATACATGCATCTCACGTATACCTCATTTTTAAGTTTTTGGTAGTTGTGTTTTTTTAGAGCAGGAACTTGAAACCTTGAGAAAGAAATCTTGTCACTACAAGTGCCTGGAGATTCTTCTTCTAATTGGTCTGAGTCTCTTGTTAGAGAAAAGGATATTGTTGAAGGAAAGCACTAACTTACATAAGCTCAGCTGAGTGAGCTTCCAACTAATCATGGTGGAGTCACTGGAGAGAGCTCAGTGTTTTGTTTTTATCCGTTCATTCATGCATTTAACAAATTTGCATTTGGGGCCTCCTGGGTAGAAAGATGGATTGCTAGGGGGTAAAGAGAGGAAGAGGCATAAAAATAATAATACCTGCTTTTAAGATATTACAAATTTGTGAAGGTAAGAACTCTGTACAAAATGTTCCAAGGAAGACTATTGCGGTGTCCCAAGAAAAGTACAGACACATATTCTGAGAATTGGTAATGGGTCATGCAGGTGATTTTGGGTGATAGTTCAGTGAGAGAAAAGCATTTGGCCAGGCCTTAACATATGGTAAACATATGAGAATACTGACATGGTAAGGGAGAGAGGTGCCTGGAGAAACACGGTCAGGTCAGGGAGCAGAATTGAGAAACCGATTGCTGTTGGTGACCTTGAACTTATAAGAACGCCCATCTGCTCAGTTATGCAATTGATTCTCAGTACTCTCTGAATATAAGGGAAACACACAGAAAAGGCGGTAGGGATTCACCCCTGGATGGGGTTGATGCCAGTTAAGGTCAAAGGAAAGAACAGACAAAAGAGTGGTTGAGGCAGTGGGGCCAGGATTTGGTAGCTGGTGTGAAAGAAACTCCTTGGTTGCATCCTTGCCCTGGGACTGCGCCAGTAGCAGCTGTCACTCAATGGCACGGAGGAAAAATAAAACCTTCATGGGGAAAAAAAAGAGTGGTTGAAGGTGGAGAGAAGAATCTAAGGTGGAGAGAAGCTGAGCTGAAAGAAGTGGGATGTGGTCTGAAGATCAACTAGGTCTCCATGAAGGGAGGTGGGTGGAGGTACAAAGGCCTGAGGATGTACAAGGTCCACGTGGTTGACAAAGGTACATTTCACAAGACGAAGTGAGAAGAGGGGTAAGAAAAGAAAAGAAACTCATAAAATCACAGTGAGGAAGAAGTTCTCTGCAAGGGCCTTAGTTTGTCAGTTGCAAGGAAAACTGCAATTTGGACAGCGTAGAGACAGAACATTGTTAAGATAATGAGACCCGATGCTCTATATTGTTAGATTTATATGAGCTCTGAAGAAGGTCCGGCAGTTCTGATACGGACTTGGCTTCCATTCCTCTGACCCGTAGGTGAAATGGGTCCAGGGGAAGGCAGGGGAAGAAGAGAATGTGAAACAATAGTGTAGCTCACGGCTTAAGAAACTTTGTGTGTAATAGGCAGAATAAGGGCTCTCCCAAGGATGTCCACATTCTGATGTTCCTTGAACCTGTGAATATGTTACCTACATGGCAAAAGAGTCTTTGACGAGATGACTAAGTTAAGGATCTTGAGATGGAGAGATTACCTTGGATTACCCACGTGGGCTCCATGTAATCATAAAGGTCTTCATAACAGAAGGCAGAGAATCAGAGCAGAGAGGTGCTGTTCTAGCACTGATGTTGAAGATTTTAAAAGGGGGGTGGGGGTGAGCCAAGGAACACAGAAATCTTATGGAATCTAGAAAAGGAAAGGAAGAGGATTCTTCTCTTGAGCCTCCAGAAGAAATGTCGCCCTACTGTCATTTGATTTTAGCCCAGAAAGGCTCATTTTTGACTAAAATCTATGTTGGCTTCAGCCACTAAACTTGTGGTAATATTTTTGGTAACAGTAATAGGAGACTAATATATTGGGTTTCAGTGTCATCTTGGAAAGCATATTCTTAGGAAGATGTATTAATGAACTAGAGCCAGGACAGACATAAATGATGGTGAGTGCATTGTTGGAGGTTCTGAGTCAGTAGGTAGTAAGGTAGGTGCAGGGGCAGGTAGGGAGAGATGGAGGAGAACACTAGGTTAAAAGATAAATGCTTATATCAGAGTGGAGAGTGGGAAAACCCGCTTAGCACACTAACCTGGGATAGAAGTGCTAAATATACGGCTTTAGACATGGTTTGTAAAGAGTGTTGACTCTCCTGCATGTGGGGCAATCCCTTCAGAGGGTACAGAACTCAGAGACTCAGAGAATGTATTGTGTGGCCCTCCCTAAAGACAGTCTTCCAAAGGCAACATTGGATGTTGTTCACTGTCAAGGAAAACCTTGAAGCAGGGGAAGAATCTGCCCATGAACAGGAATGGGGTAGAAGAAAGGTGAACAAATGATCAGCTGCCTTCTCATCCTGGTCCTACCAGTTTTCCCGGCTGACCGTGCTTGTAAAAACTGCAGGGATTTTTCACTGCCAGCTGAGCATGTTACTTCATTGCCCTGGAGCTGCCTCCCTGAGTCAGTGCCCGGCCTCAACTCTGCATCAGCTGCCTGAGATCCCTTTGAGGTGGATCCCGTGCCTATCCATCTGGTTATTGCCATCACCAGGTACAATGCCAGGCAAAGAAAAGCGAGAGCCGAATAAATCTTCACTAAATGAATGAACCAAGGGACAGGGTTCTACTCTTACAATATCTAAAGACCCGTTGCAAGGAGAGGGTATTAAAAGGCAGTGAGTAATCTGGTGCTCAGATTCATGATCTGGATAAATGGTTTCCAGAGGCTGAGCCACGCTGGTCCACCAACTGCTGCCAGACCAGCCAAGATGCTGAGTCCCCACCCTATGAATTATGATTCAGCAGGTCCAGGGAAGGGCCTGAACATGCATTTCTTTGACAAATGCACAAGGATTCTGCAGACCTGTGAACTCTTGGTCTTGACCTCAAACAAGAGATCACTATGGACTAGGGTGATCAGAGAAAAATTCACTGAGAAGCAAGGCTCTGAATTGATCCTTCAAACACAGGCAAGTTTGGGTAGATAATGAAAAGAAAGAAGATCAAGGGCAGACACTGTAAGAAACAACATGCTGTATCATTTGGCCTTTCTACTCAAAACACCATTCATAATCAGTATCACTTATTTCTGCATAATAGGCCACCCCAAACTTAACCAACAATCACCAGTTATTACCTTTTGGTTCCTAACAGTGAAGAATTCAGGAGCAGCTTGGGTGGGCTTTCCTGACTTAGGATCTTCTATGAGGTTGCTTTCAAATAGTGATTTGGGCTAAGGTTATGCTCAAGGATTCTTTAGTCTGATGCCTACTCTGGAAAGATTCAAAATACTGGAGGCTTGGAGAACTGGGGCAGCCTGGGCACCTCTGTCTGTCTACACTGCCTCTGCCAGTCACAACTCCTGCCTAGGACCGCAGCCTCCCAGCATGGAGGGGCCCACCCTCTGGGCCCCGGTCTTACTGCTTTCACTACTAGATTCCCTTACGAACAGGTCTGTGCCTTAATTGCTATCATGTCTGCAATGGGCCTAATGCCTGACATTTAATAATCTATCAATAAATATATTGTGTTTAAGTAAACAAAGTGAATGTAAAACAGCAAGAAGGGATGAACTATTTTAAAAGGCAGATCAATTTTTTGGCTTGATTGGACACTAACATTCAACATCAGAGAACACTGGAAAAATCCTTTCGTGGTTGTTGCATTATCAAGATTTGAAAATAAACAGAAAGGCAGGGAAAACCTTGTGTCTGGACAACAGGGCAAAGGCTTTTTTTTTTTTTAATTATTTTCTTTTTTGAGTCTATGGCTCTCTTTTTTCTTGCTGAAAATCTTGTGGAAATAATGAAGGTGAGCATGGGAAGCTCCAAAGTTGACTGATCTCTTTATATAAAGGCATAGCCTCTCTTACATTCTACCTCCAAAAAGTTGTAATGGAAGGCGAATTTATTCCTAGTAAGCTATCAAATGGATGCCTATTGAGTGAGGAGGGATGGCCACCTTCCTCTCTCCTACCTCCTCACTGGGCAGGACAAATGGGCCTAGAAGCCTGGCCCTATTTATCTGCTGTTCCAACAAGGTGCTGAGCTAGAAAGTAGACCAGCGGCCACAGACACCTGTTGAGGTTGAGAGCTTGCCATGGGCATTCTCTAGCAATTTCCTTTTACTTTTCTGAACTTCAATTTCACCCCTGATTTAAGGATTATGACCTCATTGTGCTCAGCTACAAAAAAAAGGACGGGGGAGGGGACTGTTTTGAAGATCAAGACAAACTTAGAAAAGTCACCACGCCCATTTTTTAACACATAGAAGGTGCTCAGATGTTAATCTTCACTTTCCTTTTCCCACTTGACCCTCTTCCGAAGAGAACATTCTAGTCACCCATGAAAAGAGGTCATTTCTGACTTCCCTTTTCTGCTGAGTAAGGACCGGGTAGGGTTCTGATATCTCTCTGGCTAGCATTCCCGGCACACCCATCCACGGGACTTTGTTTCCTTAACCCCAAGTTATGTAATGAGTAGATGTAGGGCCCTGGCTTTATTTCCACAAGGACCTGTTTCAAAATCCCTGCTGAGGGCTCCAGGCTGGGAGTGTGTGGAGGAAAGTGAGAGGCCCACACATGTTCCCCACTGGAAGCACCAGGCCTGAACTAGGTCATGCAATCCTGGCATTTTCATCATTTCACAAGCTGCCGCTCTAACAGCAGGTTGGGGCCACAGGGACTAAAGCAAGAACAGGGAGTTGCTTCACCTGGCTCTGTATTTACACATACATGTTGGCAGGGAAATGGTGACTCAGACCCCTTGCTGGAATCTGACTGGTAGGCCAGCTGCTAATGACTTGTTATCAAAGGCTACTTTCCCCCACCTTCAGATAAATCCTCTCCAGCTGAATTTAATCTCTGGAACTACACGGCATGTTAGGAAGAGTATTAACCTGTTCTGACCCCTAGGGTACCAGTGGGTAACACTCAGGGAGGACAGAGAGCACGGGTGGCAAACGCAAGGCCTGAGGGCCGAATCCGGCCCTCCACTTAGTTTTATCCGGCCCGGCACCTTGTTTCTACCCAGCTCGCTTAACTGTTAAGGAGTAGTTACATTTACACAGTCCTAAAATGACATTCGGCCCTTTGAAGGCAACCTCAAGCCTGATGTGGCTCCGGTGAAAATGAGTTTGACACTCCTGATGTAGGCAGCATCTAAGAGACTCTCAAAACCTGTGGGAAGTCACCCAGCTCAGTTTGTAACTGATGCTCAACACAGGTCAAATAATTTTCCAAGGTACCCATGTTAATAGGCAGCTGAGTTGGAACTCAAATTCAGACACGTCCAAGGGCCAAGCCCACGTAGGTTACCCTTGGTCACATCACATCCCCGTGGTTCAAGCTGGGTGTTTTGGTTGCCTCACTGCTCATCTCTCTAAAACTGTCATTCCACTTGGATCTGCTGAGACTGTCAGTCACTGAGCCACCTCTCTTCTCTCTGCCACCCATAGACTCTTATTCGTAACTTGACAGGAACTTCATTTTGCTTTAATATGACTCTTCCCTTCCTTCAAGCAGTCTAATAGCACCATGAAATACGGCATGTCCAGTCCCTTAGTCATGGAGCCCTTGCAACATCAGGTTCTGGTCAGCACCAAATTGTCTTAGGAAAAGGCCTCAGGTCTGTTGAGCAAAGGAACCGAGTTTCAGTCAAGCTGCAAATAACATCCTAACTTCAGCTGTGTTTCAGACCCAGGCCCATGAAGTAGTATGACCCTAAAACCACAGAACACAACATGGCTGACGGTGGACCCAAAGTAATGACCAACTGCTCCCTACCCCAGCCCAACCACTCAGGAGAGCCTATTACCCCAATATCATTAGTTACTGTGACTAATGATTTTCACTCCACCTACGAGGTCTGTCCCCAATGTATTGAGCCCGTGTCAACACAAGTAAAACAGTTTGCACGGCCAATACTTTCAGGACAGACTAGTACAACATGTCTCCTGGGAGCCATCGGGGAGCCAGGTCCTAGAGCACTGGCTCACCGGTGTCTCCAGGCTTGGCATTATTTCCTGAAATAAAGTGTTCTTTCTTTGCTGCAAACTCCTGTTCACGTTTCGTTGGGCTTTGATGCACGGAAGCAAACACTTTTAGGTAACATACTCTAGCATTCTAGAGTTTAGTTAATCACCATGTACGGAAGGCATCCATTTTAAAACACTCCTGAAGAGATTCTGTTTTCTTGGTGACTCTTTCTGAGGTCTGATTGTTTCTTTTTTTTTTTCTTATTTTCTTTTGGAAATTACCCATACACTTCTAGTAGATTCTTTTTTTATTTAAGTCAGCCTGTGACAGTTTCTGCTGCGTGCACCCCCAGACTCTAATCACTGTGGAGCACTCGGGTAACTTAGTTGAACGCAATAGCTTCGCATCTGAAGATGGTAATTCCTGGCCATTGGAAAGCACTAGAGCAACCTGGAGGGCGTCAAAACACAGACACCTGGGGACTCAGTGGATCTGAAGTAAAGCTAAGAATGTGCATTTCTAAGAAGTTCCTGGATGATGGGGACACTGCAGGTCCGGGATGACACTTCGAAAGCCACTTCCTGAAGATGTCCAACTAAGGACACTCCGATGGTCTAGTGACCAGGAGTGACTGATAGATGTGACTATGCCTTCCATGACACCACCTCTTCTGAAAGCCATCAATAAGTACATCATTCAGAGATTAATGGCCAGAACTCACAATTACTCTGTTGTCAAACTTACCTATCCCTCCCAGCAGCTGTTTGTTTTTGTTTTGGGTTATTTTTTCATTTCTTTTTTTGGTAAATTTTGTGTTTTTGTAGAAGGCGAGAGCCAAAGCTTCTTTCTAAAAATCCCAAACCATATAATTTTTTAAATTAGTAAACTACTTTTTAGAGCAGTTATTAGGTTCAGAGCAAACCTGAGTGAAAAGTACAGAAGAGTCCCATATGTCCACTGTCCCCACATGTGCACCACCTCCACCACCATCAACATCCTGAGCCACACGAGAGCATTAGTTACAATCCAGGAACCTACACTGACCAGCATCATCATCCAACTACTATGTAGTACTCACCCCCATCATACGTGTCCATTTTTCTACCTCCAACTCCACCCCAGAAACAATCAATAGCAATATGTTGTACTTTCTCTAATTTTTTACTTGTTTCCCTGAAAACCTATAAAAAAATGAAACAAAGCATCTACATTAAAGGCACCATTAATAGCATATTTTAGGAGCATAATAAATTCATTTGTTTACTTATTTAAAGTCATATTGAGCATCAATCTCATGCCAGGCACTATTGCAGAGATAAAGCAATGTCAGGAATCCCTTCTCTGGTGGATTCAGCACTCTAATGATGCTATTCTTCTTTGTAGCATATCACCTGCTAGAGGCATTTTCACATTTTCACTTACACAGATTGGTATAGGCTTTTCAGTGATAGATCTAGGAAATACAACAAAAATTCTTAATTTTTCATAGTATATTTAGAATTCATATTCTTCTATTTCATGCAAAATGCAGAAAATTAACATCCTTAGAGATCCATATGTTCCACCAGAGTTGTGATGTATTTATAATGTCTATATGCATTATTAAATCCCCCAAGACAATGTTATAATTTTTGTGGTAAACGACCATATGCATTTTTAAAATAGATAAGTTATTATTTTATACTTGCATAGGTAGTCACCATTTCTGATGATACCTTTGATTTGTTTCTGGAGCTCTAAATCATCTTTCTTGTTTCACTGTAAAGGACTTCAATTAGCCTTTATTATACTCTTAGTTTTTCCTTATCTGCAAATATTTTTATATAAACATTTTTCTGACTAACATATTTACAGAATATAGAATTCTGAGGTAACAGTTTTTTCCTTTTCAGCAGTATAAAAATGATGATTTTCTTTTCTTGTCCTTTGACCTCTATAGATTCTGATGAAAGGTCGGTTTTCATTTAAATTGCTGTCCCTCTGTAAGCAATGTGTCATTTTACTCTGACTGCTTTATAAATTCTCTTCTAATTTTCAGCAACTTATAATGTGCCTATGTGTTTTGTCTTTACCCTGTTTAGGGCTTACTGAGCTTCATGAATCAACAAACTTAAGTCTTTCATGAAACTAAATACTTTTGGCAACTTAACAAGGTAAAATTCACTTCCTCTTGTTTGACTCACATGCAGGTTAGACCTTTAGCTATAGCCACAGAGGTTTACTTCAGATTCAGTAATTTCTATCAGTCCATCTTCAAGGTCACTGATTTTTCTTTCTTCATTTCTATGTTGAGCTCATCCATTTATTTAAATTATTTTTATTTCTAGATTTGTTTTTGTTTATAGCCCTACTTCTTGACTGAAATGTCCCTTTTCATATTTTACTTTACATCACTGAACATAATTATAATATCACTTTAAAGCTGATTTATTATAAGTTCTAACATCAATTTTATCTCAGCTTTGCCTCTAAAGATTGCCTTTTCTCTTGCAAATGAGCTTACCTTTTTTTTTTTTTTTTTTTTTTTGATGTATCAAATAATAATGTTGGGTTGTATTCTGAACTGTTGTATTTCTCCAAAAGTGTTTTGTATTAACTGGAAATTACCTTTGTTGGGCTCAAATGGTTAAGTCTGTCTCTTGAGGGATAGCTCTGTTTAGCTCTTTATCTTTAGCTATGTTGCCTTTTACTGCCTAACACAAAAAACAGCCGGTCCACCATCATCTAACATGGCGGGCTCCTTATCTCTGGCTCTCATTTCCAGAAATCCGTTAATCGCTCATTTTGCAGTGGCTTTGGTTTCCCTGAACACTGCCATCTTGTCAGAGACACCATATATTTTCCAGTGGCCTTTTGGCTGCCCTACATGGCACTAATCCCATCTCCCATCAGGCTACAGGCCATCGAGTAGACAGCTCAGACCATATACCCCTAACTCAAAGCTTTGTCTTCCTGGGAGACTGGCCTGCTCTTCTCAGTGCCTCTACATTATGGTTGTTTCACGTGTTTTTCAGTTTACGGTTGTTACCATCAGGGCTTGAGGTCTGCTAGGAACTTCCTAGAAGTCGATTCTCTGTTTTTGGTTCTCAGTTTGAAAAGTTAAAAAGTTGTAGCCTGGGGGTTTCTCAAAGTCATTTGAAAAATATAAAAGTCCCCCATGGACTTCAAAAGGGTAGATGCTACCACTCAGGTAGGCGAACTTTTCATGTAGAAATTGAACAACTTTTTCTAGGGTTTGCTACATGCTAAGGCATATAAACTCGGCACCCTCAGGAACTTTATAGGGAATAAAAGGGACAAGCTAAATCAGCAATTACTTAAGTCATGCTTCTGGGAACAGATACAAGAACAAGGCTATCTGGGGAATCTTTTGCTAAGAGAAGACTACAGAGGGTGTGTATCAACATTTAAAAATCTACCTCCTTATGCAGCACGTTTGCACACAGCAGCTACACCTTCAATATACCATTTTCTTGCAAAAATGAAAGTATATCATGACCAACTTGTTTTTCCCCCAAGGAAATCAAGGTTGGTTTAACATTGGAAAATTAAAACAATTTACCATATTAACCGATTAAAGGGGGGAAATCTTATGATGATCTCGATAGATGAAAAATAATCATTTGATAAGTTTCAGTATCTTAAACTACAAACAAAACAAAAAAACTTCCATAACTTGACAAGGGGTATTTACCAAAACCTTAAGGTAAACATCAGGGAAAGAGCTATTTCAATCATATCCCCAAGGGATCTTCTTGTCTTAAGGGTAGAATGATGACCTATATTAAGGGTGGTGGTAGAAGACAGACAGAAAGAGACATAGGATAGTTTATAGTCTCCTACCCAGGTTGCAGAAAACCAACCACACACATATTTTGAGAAGCACCTACCCTAGGGCCCTGCACAGAACAGATGTCCAAAACCTGCTTACTGACAGATAGAGAAGGGAGTGTCATAAGCCACTGCTGTCATTTCAGAGGGGTGGAATTTAGAGATTATTATAGCCGCCAGAAGATTCCTGCTTACAGCTGGGCTCTGGTCAAAATCTACCCAGATCACTCACTCTATCAATCACAACACTTTTCACATTCGGTTGCTGAAAGACCTCATCTGTCCCCAAACTCAAACTAGAATTTTTCAGTATAAAGTTGTTCTGGATTATTGTTTCCTTTGAATAGTGCCCATAATAACAGATTGCGCTAAACAATATTATCTGTCTTTCAATGATTGAAAGTAGTGGGAAAAACATTATGCCTTACAAGATGAAGCAGATAAAGCATGAGAGAAGATCTGTAGCAACTGGCCTTTCTGTCCGCCTTAGATCATGAGCCAGCAATATGACCTTTGATGATATTCAACATTTGGGGCCCCAATTTCCTTAGCTGAAATGTACATGATTTACTCATAGATTCAACAAATTAAGAATTTATATATTAGAACGGCATTCTGCTCTCACCCATGTCCTACAGGTGAGGGGGGAAATCAACGGTCATAGAATTTAGAAGTATACTGTGAAAGGTCACTTGTGATGTGAAAGGCTGATGGGTTTAGGGTTTATGAGAATTGAGTAGCTACTTATCAAATATGTCTCAAACACTTCTTATGTATTTGCACAGTGCCAGGTTCTAGGGGGTGTTGGCAAAAATGGATAAGCACTAAACTCAACACCAGGATAATAATGCACTTTCTTTGCAATACAGAAGCAAATTTGCCTTAACTCTATGTAAAACCTTGATCAGATCACCGGACTACGTTTCTGTGAGTTCCGGAAACACATCTTGAAACCAAAACTTGGAGCAATGAGTTTATTTGGAACTTAACCCCAAATAACGGAGGGGGTGGTGAAAGTGAGACAGAGAAGGGGGACGAAACAGTAACAAGTGTCTAAATGATACATTACTGCTGTAGGTCTTTGGAACCCAATCCTGGAAACCATCTCAGCCAACCTCAAAACTACAGCTCAGAATTGTCTCACTCAGAGGCAAGGCAACTGAGATATTCAGCCACTGATTCTTTGCTCTGTGTCCAAGTGCCCCTGGCACTTCAAGGCTATTGTGCATGGGAACGAAAAAGTACTTAAGTCAAAAGTGGTCAGCTCCAGGTGAACTTAGTGGTGGGCTTTGGGGTTGTAGGGTAGAAAATCAACAACATCTGCTAGAGTAACCCATCTTAATTTTGAGTTCCCAAACTAGAAATAAAAATTCTGTATACATTACAGGACAGTAGTGGTCATTTTTCTATATACACTTTTGTTAAGAAGGAACGTTTGTCCTAAATGCTTTGGAGAAAGGGCGAGAGCTAAGAAAATATACAGCAGTATGGTTCTCACAGCTCATGAATCCTATAACCTGGGAAGAAGGGGTTTATAAGCCTGTGCTGTCCTCATAATCTCCTTTGAGCATGATCCAAGAGAAGATTTTGATAGGGACTTGATGAAAGAGGCCAAGTAGAAAAGTTTGGGTTCACTGCAAATGTTTATTTAACTCAGACACTTCAAAAGCATTTACTGGAGAAACATTTGCAGATTCATGTCAGATGAATCAACATCCTTCACCCATATGAGAGTCATAGCCTGGGGCAGTGAATTCAGTTAGCTAACCTGCCGCTCACATGGTATGAGGGTTGCTTGAGAAGCCTTGACAACTCAGCGTCAAGTTTCTGGCTGCCTTTCGCATCCTGGTGCAGGAAGGGCACCCTGAGCTGGGACTGATAAAGGACCACATTTCTCAAACTTGAGTGCTGATCAGAATCACTGGGAGGACATTGAAAATCATAGAGATAGCTGGGTATCACTCCCAGAGCTTCTCATCGAATGGTTCTGGAATGGGTGCCAAGAACTGGCATTTCTAAATAAGTTCCCAGGTGATGTTAATGCCGCTGGTCTGGGAGCTACACTCTGAGAACCACTCGTTTAGAGGAAACTAGTCATACATGAGTAGGAGAAGGAGAGGGTAGAGGTCACAAGTGCTTTGCTGAAAGTTGGCTTATAAATCTGGGACATAAACAGAGATCAGCCTCTTGTCCTTGGTTTTCAGAGAGGCCACTACAGGTTCACATTCTCCAAGGACTTTTCTAACCACTTTCTCTTCTGCATTTTATCCCCTTTCTAGCCCATAATATAATAGACATGTTTTCCACCTCACAGGATTCAGGCTGGCCTTCCAACACAAGACTGTGCTTGGGAAAAAAAAGGGTGGATTTTCACTAATAAATAGACTGCATGGAAGAAAGATGGAAGGGCTCAATGAGAGGAAATGGGAGAAAGAAAATGGGAGGGAGGAAAAGGAAAAGGAAAGGGAAGGAAAATACAGGTGGTATATAACATTATAAATATACATTATGTTCCAAGTTCTATGATTTGAATTTTCACATATGTCAGAATGTTGGAGTCTCACAAACATTCTGCAAGATACATATAACATTCCCATGAAGAAATCAAGGTTTAAACAGATTATGAGGTCTTAACAAATAGACAAGACCAGAGGTTTTCAATTTCAAATCCAGTGGGATGTCCGATGTTCTCCAACATCTGGAAAACTGCATCCATACGGAGGGGTAATCAATGACCTGGTATTGGGAAGCAATGTCACATGGGTGAAGCAAAGATTGTCGCCACAGATTCCTGTATTTAAAATCTGTGGCCCTTCTTTCTGGCTCCCTCAACTTGATGTAAAACCTGGGTACCGTTTGCAGTGTCGTAATAAAAATGAGGTAGCGCTAAGGAATCTCTGTGTCTCTGTATCTGTTAACCTTGCTGCCTGGGAGGCTCTTTCCATTCTAGGTAGGAGCCACTATGCTGCCATCAGCCTAGGCAAAAATCCTCCCGAACCAGGGAGAGAGCTCAGTGTGGGGACCCACAGAACGCCCAGGAATGTGGACATGGAGCCGCAGGCCTATCAGTACAGGAGCCTTTGAAGACCTCACTCCCCCTCCAGGTGGAGCCATGATGTAATCCAACAGGTTAGCCACCTAGAAAAACATTTCGACACTCCGCTAGAAAATGCCTATTGGGAGGTGCAAGGGCTGGTATTTGAAGATGGCTGTTTCTCTGATCCACTTTTATAATGTCTACACAGATGCCTCTAGATTGCTTCATTTAAGACAGGTTGCTGCTGATATTTTCTATTAGTCAGTTTAGTCCTGCAGTACATAGCGTTCTAAAGAAGCATGCAAGAGCATGAACTACAAGGAGGGCAGATTTTGCTGAAAGATAGGGTGATTCCAGTCAGTGAATTACTCAGATATGTGATGATCTTGCTCAAGCATCCTGATGCCCCTTGGGTGGTACTAAATCTGAAACTAGACAAACATTCGGAGGCATATTATGGAGAAATGGACAGCGTGGCTGGCTGAGGGCTGAGCAATTTGCAGTGTTGGGGCGGGAGTGGCTGAACACCTGGAATCCAGGGAGAAATGAGAATCACATGAAGGACCCATCAGACTATTTGGAATGCCCAAGCGGTTCAACTTTGGCAACCAGTCCATTTCAGATGCAGGCTGGGCACCGGTCCAACCACACAATGCCAGGTTCAGAAAGCAGGCTGGAGTGGCACAGGAAACGGCCTCTTTGAACCTGCGGGTAAACACAAACCGGGGAGATGCGCCTTTCCCATGTCAGGCAGCTTTACCCAGTACAGACCACTACCAAGTGGAAAACCTCACCACATAAATGATACTCAAATATGTGGCTCCTGACCTGGGCCAAGAAGGAATGAAGAAGAGCCTGAAAGGGAGCCAGAAGAGTGGCGATCAGCTATGCCATTTGATTGTAGCTCGTTTGCATAGAGAAGAAAAAGAGATTTGACTATGAAGTTGCTCACACACGTCAAAGCGGATGCCAACGTTATTAAAATCGTGTAATCTAATCTGAAATGAGAACAGCGCTACCTTTTTTACATAATTCAACACAAATTTGTTTTTCTTTTAACAATAAGCCCCAGTGATGCTCAAGTTAAAATCTGGGCCCACCGTACTTACATAAATTAACTTAGAATCAATAGTACTGCACACTGACAGAAAGGCAGTGTTTGATGAAGTTTTTTGTTTTTTTTTTATTTTAAATCCAGAATTCCTTCAGTGACAGAACTCAAATATCAGAACATTAAAAATCAAACTCCACATAGAAGCAGCTTGCCATTTGAAACATTGCTCTCCTACCCTGGAAGGCATTCTGGAACCAAATGCTTGTTATCTGAAATGGTGAACATGTGTGTGCATGTGTCCGTATGCGGGTGAGATGCATGTTTGTGGCAAAACCAAGGGGGAGAGCAAAATGGAGTCATTTTAGAAGCTTGAAGCCCAAGAAGTGAAAAGAAGCTGCTACTGAGATCCTCAAACAAAGCTATAAATTAAAAACACATGCAGAAGGGTAGGGGGCCAAGAAACCCAAACTCAGGGGACACATGTAGAAGCCATTTGTGTGTCATGATGGACTTCGCGAGCAGGGGCACTCCTGGGCTCACAATGATGGAGAAGAAGAGATTCCACTTCCCCAAACCTTGCCCTTCTTTACTGGTAAAATTGGAAGAATAATACCCACATTACAGAGTTGTCAGGCGATTTAACTGAGATGATACATGTGACATATTTTACATGATTCCCAGGATCTGAGGGCATTATAATTGCAGGTTGGCGTTACTGGGGAGTAAACAGAGAAACGTGCACTGCAAATGCAAACTAAAGCCATTCTTTGAACTGTTTTATGTGCCACTCGGGGTATGTGGGATATCAGCCTACATTAAAAGGCTCAGATAGCACCCATATAATGTCACTGTAAGGTTTAAATAAAATCACACACACAAACACAATTATATATAATTGTCTGGCAGATGGTAAGCATTTGGCAATTCATAGCTCTTGTTTTTATTAAAAATATTCTCTCGCCTATGTTTGTACTCAAGATTAATCATCATGCTTGAAAATGGTCGTGTTATAAATATTCAAATCACAGAAAGAAAATAATACGTAGATAATAAACCAGGAAATATGTCCAACAAAAAATAAATTACAACAATGATACCATTTTTTACATAATGCAGATTATTACTTTTCCTTTAAATGATAAGCCCTAGTTATGCTAAGGATTCATTCAAATAAACATGGTTATATTTCACTGTTGAGGATGTGGATGGCAATGACCCCTTTGAAAGTCACTGAGCAGTATGTAATAAGAGCCTTCAAGTCCTGGCTGGTGGCTCAGTGGATGGGCGCCGGCCTACGAACCCAAAAGTCACCAGTTCAATTCCCCAGCCAGGGCACAGAACCAGGTTGCAAGCCAGGTCTTCAGACAGATCTGTAGCTGGAGGCAGGTGAAAGGTACCATACACTGATGTTTCTCCTCTCCTCTGCCTCTCTCCCTTCCCCTCTTTCTAAAAATAATAAAATCTTAAAAAAAATTTTTTTTAATAAAAAGAGGCCTCAAATGTTCAAACCTTTATCTAACTTTTTCTATGAACACTTATATTTTCTTAATATATATTATTCTATTGTTATTTAATTACAGTTGTCCCAGTCTTTATTTACCTCGCTGCTCTCCACTGTCCTGCCCCTCTCTCTCCCACATTCAACCCCCACCCTGTTGTCCCTGTCCACAGGTCATTTACACTAGTTCCTTGACTAGACCCTCCCCCTGCTTTCCCCCGTATGCCCCTCCCTCTCCCCTCTGGGCACTGTCAGTCTCTCCCTCATTTCCATGCCTCTGGTTCTATTTTACTTCTTTGTTTTGTTCATTAGGTTCCACTTATAGATGAGATCACATGGTATTTGTCTTTTGCCACCTTTTATTTCTTAATATCCAACCTATGGAAATGATATGAATACAATGAATAGACCTTCAGTGGGTAAGGGGGAGCAGTTTAGTCAAGGAACTAGTATGGAAGAACCATGGACATGGACAACAAGTGGGATTGACTTTGGGGGAAAGTGGGTGGGTGGGGAAGGGGACAGAGGGGAGGAAAAAGGGGATGGATGTGATACAACAACAGTAAAATTAAATTTAAAAATAAATAAAATAAAATATAAGGAAAACTATAAATGTGCTTCCCTATAGTATTTTTTTCTAGTAGGAAAGAGCAAGGAACACCCTAAATAATTAAAAGAGGAGTAACAATTGCTTATATAACTTGTACTTTGGCCTATTTATTCAATGAAATATTATGCAGCTATTAAAAACAATGCCAATAAAGAGTTTAAAATAACATTAAAGGCTTACAATGTCATGTTAAGGATAAAAGCAGTGTAATAAAATGTTTAATTAGCAGGTTCACGGTATATAAAACATATTAAAAACTAAAAGAGAATACACTGATTTAATAGTGATTATCTGAGGATGCTAGTAATTTTTCTCCATTTTATTCTGCATTGTAATTCTTTTCACTAATAAGCATGTGTGCTTTTAGATAACAGTAATAAAAGTCCAATTAAATTTCCTTTAAAATTCCAGCAGCAAGATTTTCTAGCACTGGGGTCAGCTAAGTATAGACCACCAGGTAAATCCAACCTGGCACCTGCTTTTGTAAATAAGTATTCGAGTGCAAGTACCCCAATACATTTGCATATTGGTTTTGGCTGCTTTTGCATCAAGGTGGCAGGGTTGAGTAGCTGCAACAGAGACTGTACGGACCACAAAAACCAAACTAGCACTATTTGACTTTTATCAGAAGTAAATCTACCAACTTCTGACTTAAACCACTGTATGCAGCATACTTGACACAGCCCAAGAGCTTTTAAGTATGGATAGATGTTATTCAACCAGAGAAACGGTTCAGCAATTCAGTAGAAAGTGTCTGCCCAAGGATAAAATAGTTGATTATTTTAAGGGTGATGATTTTCCCTTCCAATTCTACAACTTCTACACAGAGGCCTGTGTATTTCGCCATCAAAGACAGGCTGTTGACAGTAAGTGCTGTTAGTCCATTTAGCCTGGCGATATGTACATACATAGTTCTAAAGGAGCGGGCAAGAGTGAGAACTCTGAGGACAGCTTTGGCTGAACAAGAAGGGTGGTTCTGGATATGGGATGGTCTTAAATCAGAAACTGACCAGTTAGAGGGAAGGCTATGGAGAGACCACCTGCAGGTATAGGTAAGCCCTTTTCTGCTGAGCCCTTTTGACCTCTCAATCTGGGGAGAGTGTTGAAAACATGGGGCCCATGGAGACATGAGTCAATGAAGGATCTGTCATGGACCAGTTGGGATGCCCAAGGCATTTAACCGTGGAGACGTTTACACAACCTGATTCTCCATCATATGCTCACATACTATTAGACACAGGCTCTCACTCTAAAGCTGACCCTTGTTTATAAATACCAAAATGCTTACCCTGCATTTTTGGTGCCCCTTAACCCTTGGCATGACCTTGGGAAATTCCTATAGATTTATGTTCCCACTTGCCATGATTAAAGGCAAGTGTATCACATCCATTTTTAAATTCTCTAGCCTTATCTCCTCCAACCTGTAAGCATGTACGGGCTCTTGGAGGCACGTGAAAAAGAGGACACAGATATGGCTAAATTATGGTGTCTTTGCCTCTTCGGTAACACCTACTGTCCTTCATGCCTTCTCCTAAAAAGGATCCAAGTGCTGGTGTTCAGAAGAGCCTACGGGGACCTCTTCTCTAGGCCTTGTGAGGGCTTCCGCAATTGCCAGAGGTGAGTCCTACTGGTCAATCTCTCCAATCCCTCAGGTCCCCTGCTGGCTGCGCCCTTTACAGCCTCTGATGCTGTGGTCTCTGGCCTCAGCCCACATCCTCGGCGGCTCCTTATACTCAACATACTTCTTGGTTCTTTGACCTGTGGTAAAGCACACGTTCTCACTAAAGGGTAGAGGCAGAGGGTGCTCTATCCTCCCTCCTGCCATTCTTCCATTTCTCTCACCTGCAGTCTACACCATCTGAGTAAGCTGCCTACGTGGGCATTCAATGTCTATGTGTGGTTCTCTTGGAGCCACCCCTTCTCCAGCCTTCAGAAAGCTTAGAAGACTTTACTGTACATTCCACTAGGCCAGCAACTCGTGACCCTGACAGATTGCCAACTCCTTTCACCTCTCATTTAAAGTGTCTTCTTACATTGTTTCATGTGGGAAGTAGCTGAGGGCCTGAAGTGAGGGTGGGAAATAGTGTAAGCGCCTCTTAATCAATCCCTGAAGGAGGTTCCTGTCTGGAGTTATTTGCAGCTCTATATAGGTGCTTTGGGTTCCTAATGATTTCTGATAGCTCTGGTTCCCAGTCGTAATTTTGGAGCAACACGCTTGTTACTCGATTATTGACTGGCCTGATCATACCACCTCAAGTGTGTTGTCAGAGGTCCAGTCCTAGGAAATGCTTCATCCAGAATCCACTTCATAGAAAAACATGAACATAAAAGGCTTTGACAAATCCTATAGTATACTGTGGATTTCTTTAAATGAGCACTACTGCTGTGGCCTGCTTTACAGGATCTAAAATATTTTCCTCCATATACTGCTCTCATTCATTCAACCATTTATCCATTTAATCATCCAACATTCACTGTGTATCTACTCTTCTATAGGTCAGCATTAGCTACATCTCTTGGAATAGCTATCTGCAATCTTCACAATAGCCTTTCAAGAAAGTACCAGATAACTTCCCATCCTTATGGTGCAGATTAGGGATCTGAAGATCCAAAATTTTGATCCCTTTTTTCCCAGGGGTATATAGACTTTAAGGGAAGGGGGTGGGGATGAGAAGGCAGAAGAAGGAAATGGGACTTAATTAGAGTATTGTTGTATCCTAGATTTTATCACACTACTTACCTAAGAATGTTGAGAAACAAAGCACATGCACAAGGCAAAAAAGTCGGAGGACAAATTCTAAATATTCATACAAATCTAGCATTAAATTGGCATGTCAGCACCACATCAAATTTTCAAATATAATTCTGAGGGGCCATTTTTTTTTATGCTGTAGTGACATGATTGAGCAAACACAAAGTGAACCTCACTTCAAAATTTTTCAATTCTTTTTTTTCTAAACGAGTATGTGGTTTTAAATACTAAAAAGCTCTCTTTAGACTCACAAACATGCAAATAAATGACAAAGATTGGAATTGATGAACTTTGCCAAGTAAGAATAGGTTGTCTCTGAGCCATGAAAGTCTAGTGGGTATAAATTATTCTGGATTGATGAGAACGTTTGTCAAAGCATCTTCCAGCCACAGGAGAATTCTAGAAAATGCCCATATTTGGAAGTGTAAGTGTTGGAACTCAACACCAGTTGAGGATGTCTGAAATTGGAAAATAAAGTTTCACACTGTACTAAATATAACTTCCTGCTGGGCAGGTAGGGGCAGCTTGCCAATTTTTGATGGTTGTCAAGATCCAAAAGTCGTAAAGAAAGCCAACATTTGGACAACTGTAATTGCTTTCAAGATGGGAAAAATTTGTCCTGTTTAGGAGGAGACAGGGCTTGAAAGAATTCATTAATTACCTCTCCCTCCAAAGCTTTCTCAACTTTAAATAGAGGGAGCTCATCCTTTACTTTAGTATAAATAGAATCTAAACCAAGATAATGAAATTGCATCTCAGGCTGATAGCATATGTTTCCATGCAAAGAGAACTTGGAATATCTCTCTGACAAAATAACTTAAAAAGAGGTAAATAGGAACAATTTGGTCCAAGGACCAAACAATGCCTTAGAGAAGCTTCTTGGAGAACCTCTCTGAGGGCAGGCAAAGATCTTTTTCCTGACTCTATTCCTAGCACCCAATAGTGCCCTGCACACGGATAGAGGAACTCTCAAATTCATACCTGCTGGAAACCATGAAGAGCCAATTACGGACTCTGAAACAAAATGGTTGATGTGACGGAGACATTCACATCATCAGGGTAAATATGCAGCGCTGAGTATGAGGTCAAAGAAGTCTGCATTCAGAAATGGAGTTTGGCATCCCCAGAATGAGGGAGGCAGGCAGGTGTTTCAAGGGTTGGTAAAGCCGAACCTTGGCAAATCTGTGAGGTATGGTGTTCCTCTTGTCTATATTTTTAAAAATAATGCATTATGTCCCCAAGTAGCTAGCACTGGCAAGATGTCCTTCTACAGCTCAAGGACTGTGACAGGCACCACCTCTCTGTCTCCTGGAAAAGTCCTGCTTCTCATTCCTGTAGAGCCTGGCTAACTCATAGCTTCAAATTCAAGGGTGATGCAGAGTTCGAGGAGATAGTTAACAAGCTAGATGACAGTATTAGGATAATAAAATTATCCAGACAAGGCAGGTTAAAATACATGCCATGAAATGGATAATGCCCTACATTTTGATTTTAAAAATTATGATTTGCTATCAGTGTGGAAGACCAGGGAGGTGTGCATGTTAGGCTGAAAACAACCTATGAAGGAGAGTGAGGTAGGGTGGGTACTTTACCACAAAGTGAAGCTGAGCCTGGAATGAAACATAACTTAGTAGAGCCTTGCAGGGGGAGAGGGAGTGGGTCTGGAAGAAAACCTCAGGCCATTTAGAGAAATGTAATGGTCACAACTAAGAATATCACGAAGAAACCTGCTGTATCACTTCCTGTGTCATTTACTATCTCCAAGCCTCAGGGTTTCCATCTATATAATAGAAATAATAAAACCAATAATGGTTGCCTTGCTCCCAGGGTTATCATAAGGATTAAATGACAATAAAGTTACAATTTGTTCTGATTATTAGTGTCATTTTTAATAGTAACCAACTTAAAGTTTGAGATCTACTAGGACAATTTGAAGGATACCAGGAGAATGTAAATTGATATTGACATTCCAGTTCCATAAAAGAACTTCGTAGAATATGTAAATTATAAGTGTAAATGTACATAATCAAGTGTAAAATGTACATCAAGCCAGTCTTGTTGATTTAATGGATAGAACCCTGTCTTTCCAACTTAATTTAGGGCCGTGGCCATTCTTACCTATAATTGATGCTTCAACAATCACAAAGCCTTTGGGCCATTTCTTCATAGAACCCTCCACCTGGAGGGTTCTTTTCCTACCTTTGCATATCCCTTCAAACTCCCTACCCTCAAAGAGACAAGGTATGTATTGATTTATTTTGTAATCAACCACTGGTCATATATTTTAGACGTGGAGAACCTGGAATGAGTTTTTATCGTTGGTTTTAGTTATTTTGCTGCAGAAATACTACAAAACACAGTTACAGGGTCTTAAACAATTAAGACACAACTTCCCACCAGTGAGTGAGGGCCCCGGGAAACTGACCATTTCCTGCAAGCAAAATGGCCTATTATTTTAGGGAGAGCCCCCAGAGAAAAATCTTAAGAGCACCTTCAGCCAGAAAATTTGAAAGCACTTTAGGAACATGAATAAACTCATTCTTATTCATGAAACACACACATCTATTGATGCTGATAATAAAATCTTTTCTTCAGCATTCCTAGGCAGCCACACTTACGGATGCATTTTCTCACTGAACCTCGCCTCCCTTGTGGTCTCCAGTTCTGGACTGAAACCCAGTAACTCTACCCGTCAGAGTGGGCTTTGGCTGCCTTCTGGAACAGCGATTTCTCTGTTCAAATCAAGGGAGCATAATGAAACATTGTCTGCTACAATACCAAACATGTGAGGTTTCCGCTCAACTAATTGGTAGGGAAAACATTTCGCCTTCATCAAGTGGCAGGGCCTGCAGTCAAAAATGGAAATGGAAATGGGGTGGGCAGGATAGGGAGGGCCGATCCTGTGAATGGGCCTGAAAGGAAAGCCTGCCATAGACTGAAAAGCTTTAGCTGGGGGCTGGAATGAAGATAGTGTTTTGGTTGGTTCCACTGTCTAGGGAGCAGAAGCAAATTAGGGCTGAAGAGACTTGAAGTCTAGACAAGACTCTTCTACTAACTAACCTTGATTCAGTTGACTCTTTTGCCAAATTAGAGTAACTGCTGTGCACACAAAGAACTCTTAAACGTGTATTCTTCATAAAGCTCAGGTGAGAAACTAAATAGGTATTAAAATGCAATGAACTTACAAAGCAGTGGTTTTCAATCAGGTGCAAAGTAGAATAAAACTCAATTTACATCAGAAGCTTTCTTGCTGAAACATGTGCCCCACTTCTTTCAGTAACCCCCTACCTTGGCATTAAAATCTTAAATTATTCATTAAAACACTGTATTACCAACATCACAAGAGAACACTATCATCAACAACAACACAACCACAAAAGAAAACATTTACGGGGTGTGTTTTATGCATCTTGCACTGTGCTAAGTCATTTAAGTATATTACAGCTTTTAATTCTAATCACAAGCTTGTGGGCTTTTGGTATCCCAAATGCAGACGCTGGGCAAATGAGGAAGTGTGTTTAACAAAGCACCCCAGTAACAGAATCACTTTGCTTTCTTCAAAAATGGGGAGAAGATAATCTCATTCTTCATTTGGGAATCTTCTACTGGGAAAATTATTCCAAGGGTAAACCTCAGTGTCCAGCCCCTCAAATTCTCCCCAGCATCTTCTGCAAGCCAAGAACACTAGGAAGTTTGCTTCACTATACTCTCTTCTTAAGAATAGGTCTAGTTTCAGGTAACTGCAACATACAGAGAACTTAATCTAGTGTTTTAAATGATATAGTAGCAGTTAACTGGACTAGAAGCCTGTAGACTCAAAGTGGGTAACCCTCATCAACAGACTATGTGTGACCTTCAGTGGGTCACTTACTCTCCCTGAACTTTGAAGGGTCTCCTCTTCTGTAACATAAAAGGTCTCAGCTAAATGGTCTCTATGCCTTTTTCCCCACTACAAATAACATTCTCTGTTGAGAATTTATCTACTTGATCTAGATGTTAGGAACTATTCTATCCGGTTAAAAGACAATACTGGTAGTAGGATGTGGACATCTGTGGATGTGCAGAGAGATTTCCAAGCACCCTCCTGATGTTCAAATGTTCAGGTCTGCTTATGTGCTAGTTGATCATAATAAAGCAATTAAATGAGGACAAAATGATTCAATAAAAGAATACTATGAATTTCAGCACTAGTAAATCTCTAAGTCAAAGATCGTATTGTCATTAAAAGAATAGACTTTGAAGATGCTATTACGGTTTATAATTACATAATTATTTATATCATTACTTAACATTTCTCTTCCTCTCTGATAAACTCCACATAGCTGTGGACTGTAACTGTTTTCACCTGTCACCCACACACACCACGTCCAATACAAAAATGCTGAGTAAATGAATAATGGATTCAAACTTCAGCCCTCCTTAATAGCTTTTAAGAAACTCAGCTAGTCATCAAACTTCTGCCATTGTGAAATTCACAATGAAGATAACTCTAGTGCCTAACTGAAATTTTTCAAAAGAAAAAGAATGCACCTGCTTATAACAAAATGGTGAGTGTAATAAGAATAGCACATTTGACAAATTCACCAATCATGTGAAACAAACAGTGGATCTTGGCTAGTGAGTCTGGAACAGACAACGCTGCTTCAGCCCCAGACCAGAATAGGCCCCATCCCCTCCTCCCAGATTTGAATGAACTCAACATCACCAAAGTCAGTAATGGACAGCTGGTCTCTCTTACCATGAGAAGAAACTCATGATGTGTGGTTGAGGAAACCTTGTGTATCCCAAGAGTTGGCTGTATCTGAAAGAGAGTACAGAATGAAGGTGGACTCCATGTGCTCAGCTCTCCACCAGTCTCTTCAGTGCCCAACAGTTTATACATTTTGCCTCCCTCAAAGAGTGTGTAGGTGGAGAAAATATAAAGAAGGACCTTAGCGACTTCCTAATATCTCCAAGAAGATAGAAGCCCTTATTTAATTGACCTGCTCAGAAACTCTGCAAGACAGAAAATGAGATCCCTCACAAATCAAGGTACAAGTTGCATGGGATTTGTGGTGACATTGACACCAGAAATTCTTTTAACTGACCTGAGTATCACTTCCCACTCCTTGCACCATTCTGATGCACTTCCATAATAACCTGGTGCTGATTTCTACACTAGTAGACCAATGTCAGGCATTTCTATTTTTAGCTATTAAATTTTACAGGTGCCAAGAATCCATTGTACTAACTTCCAAAGTTGTTTATACTGGTGAAATTAATTAATAGAAGGCGATAAACTCATCCTGAAGAGGAAAATTGTTTCATTTCTATAAAAATAAGTGCATATTTTAAAAGAGATGATAAAATCAAGCTTTCACAGTGGTATGTGCAATGCTATTGTAAAAGACTGGGCAACGCTTAAAAATCTAGAGAAAATTTACCTTTGGATAGTTGTTCAGGTTCTTTATCTTTTTCTCCAATCAAATGGAGCTCAAACAAAAGGAATAGGGAACTGTATTAACGTATTATGGCTTTAGTTAATGAAACAAAGATGATACATACGAAAGTCTACTTTATGGACTCAGATGTGAAGGCGAGGTCTTAGCCCTTCATTAGAAGACTGGTGAAAGCAATATTGGCTATATGTTTAAAGTTAATTAAAATGTTTTTATTTTTTTAATGAGCAATTAAAGAAGACTTCCAGTGAATGATGCAAATCAATTATGAAGTGAAACTGCAAATATTGCAAAAATTTCAGAAAAGTGACTTGCTTGAATCATATTGAAAGACATTTACAAAGATCTGGCTTAGATATATTAACAATTGAAGAGAAAATTAACCAAGATCATGACACCATAATTTAAAAGTAGTTGATTTGAATCTCCAGGAATTCAGAGAAATTCTGGAAAAATCCATGGCCCCTGGAATGTTTTTGAAAAAATGAATCTCTTGTTATGCTGGAAAATTATAATTGTTTCAGATAAAATTACTTGTATTTTATTTTTTACACATTGCTCTGTTAGTCTCAAGAGGTCAATAATGATAGGTATTCATATATGAACATATTACTATTAGAAATAGTATTTGCTGTATTTACCTTTGCCTTCTGTCTAAATGCAGATATTAAGGAGCCAGTTTACTATCAGGATTTTTATTCACAAGCATTGTTCCTATAAAACCAGCACAGGTTATGACTGCCTGCCCAGAATAAAAATGTCCCCTTGTACATGTATTTTTGCAGATGAATGATTGCCCAATTGTTTACCCAATCTTCTCCCAAGTGCCTGTATGTCCAGCAATGAACAATATTAGTAATTGATGTGATAGCTCATCCCTTAAACTGAGGTGCATTTTAAATCCCACTAAATTCCATAAATATCTGATAGGAGTTATTCATTCAGTTATTTGCTAGGCTTTTGTGATTTACAAAGAAAATGTGAAGAAAGACAGAGGAAGAAAGGGAGAGAGTGGGGAAAGAGAAAATAAAGCTTCTGCCTTCTGGAGCTCTTAATTGAGCTAAGTACATTGGCAAAGAAATGAACATCTTCAATCTAGGGTTTTACAGAAGAGGCAAAATGAAGAATAAACAGAAAAAGTTCCCTGTGATTCTGAGTCTGTTTGGATGTTTGGGAAGAGGGTAGGGTAGCTTGGAGATGGGCCAAGGTTATCTCAAAAAGGTTTTGTTTATGTGGGGCCTTTAAGTAGAATTTTGTCTGATTAAAGTTAATGAGGAAAAACATTCCATATCAAGAAGAACTGAGGGGGACTAGGAAAAACATGGAGAATGGTTGTTGGTTTGGTGTAACTGAAAAGAAAGCTGTGTGTTCTTAAAGTGAGAGAAGAGAGGGTACGAGTATCAGAAAACAAATCGAGCATAGTGTACTATTCAGTGTTGTGTAAATATTGGAATATTCTCAGTAAATTTCTCACAGAAGAATCTGATTTATTACCATAAGCCTGTGGTGTTTCTAGACCAGCACAATCAACATCACCTAGAAACCAAGACATGCAAATTACTAGATCCTACCTGAGACCCACTGAATCCAAATCTACAAGGGTGAGACCATGAATCACAGCAACCTATGTTTTCACACCTTATCCAGGTGATTCTGATGTCAAGTTTGAAAACTACAGCTACAGGTAAAGACATTTTTCATAAAATATTATATCAACATTTGTCAGATTTGAGCTTTCGAATAATTGTCTTTGTCCTTGGTAAAAAATGAATTAAAAGCAATGATCCTGGAGGCCCTTTCATGGCTCTTGTCAAAGGGAGAGAGAAGCAAGAAGAGAAATCAGAGTAGAGGAAGCAGGTTGGGAGGGAGAGAAAGGGTTGATGGTATGAGGGAGTCAAACCCTTCACTGCTGAATGGGAATGGAAAAGTGAGGTGAACGGAAAATGTGAGCTCAAGTTGCATTTTTTCCCCTAGTCTGAAGGATTAGCTTGATAATTGTACCTTTTCAGAAGCTTCAGGGAGAGGAGGATAATCTCCTACAATTAGACAATTGCGGAGCTTTTGAGGAAGCTCATTCTGGCCCTTGCCGTGAATGCAAATCTATCTCACGTACTCATCCATTCTCGCACTCATTCCTATAGGTAACACTCATTTTGTACATCACATGTCAGGCACTTTGATGGTCAGACAAGACACACATGAATCAGAGGTTGTCCCTTCCCTCAAGTAGCTTTTGAGCTAACTGGAGAAGGACGTGTGTTAAGAAAGCAACAGACATATGAGGTCTGTCCCGAAAGTATCGACTGCTCAAACTGTTTTAATGATATTGACAATGGCTCAATACTTTCAGAACAGGCCTTGTGTGGCACGGGGGTGAGGGGGTGAAATTGCTTTGGGGGTGACTTTCTTTCCGACTGAATGTGATCATGCTCATGCGTTTATCCCTTGCTGCCCATCAACTCCACCTCTCAGGCTCTCAGAAGGAAGGCCATGCTTCCTGGCAGTTGGCCACGTGGGCATCGGGCACTTAGCTTTCTCAGCTTTTGCAAGACCAGCAGCAACGTCTTCTATGTGTCAGGTTTCATGAGTCTGCACCTCAGAAACTGGCTTCCTACGTTCATCCCAGTAAGTTCTCCCCCACCCTTTAAGAAAAGGAAGCAGTAAAAAGGTGGGACGAAAATTGCTTGAGCTCACAGATGAAATCTTACAAAATGCAAAATGCATATATGTGCCTGGAGTTTAATTTTGAGCCAACAAATGGAAAAACCCATTATAGCATAAAAAATAAGCCTAGTGACTTACAAATCCTACAGAGAGCTTTCGTAAAATACTTTATGTACTTGAGAATATTCATTCATTAAAAATGTTGATACTTGTGTGAAAAGATGACCATAATAATTTGTAAAGTGTGAGAACACTAGGTACTAAAGCAGACAGTGTAGTGTTATCCTAAGCAGATAATATAAAGGCCTATCCAGAAGGTATCCAGCCATGTATGAATATGAAAAATAAAGAGATTAAAGATATAAAAAAGATTGTATAGAGGACAATGACACCTTAGTCCCCTTCAAAGTAGGCCCATTGAGACCTCACAACAGTTCTTCCAATCGCCATCAGCTGCCCCCTCATATCTTCTTGAAGCTTACTGATGGTCTGAAATCTCTTCCCTTTCAAAGGTGATTTTAATTTTGGGAAAAGCCAGAAATCATAGAGCACCAAATCTGGTCTGTAGGGGGATTGAGTCACCTAGGTGATTTGATGTTTTGCCAAGAAACTCTGTAGTGATGCATGGGTGGACACATTGTCATGATGAACCTGCCAATCACCAGTTACCCGTAGCTGTGGCCTTCTGAATCATCCGAATAGTTTCCACAGAAGGAATGTTCAGGCTTCACGTAAAATTTATGGCAGGTTCCTTGCTCTACTTGCTTATTTTGAATGTGATGGCCACACAGTACACATGCTCACTCAATGGTATCTACTGTCCCTACTGAGTAGTAAAGTCATCATTGCTCACACATGCACATTCCAGTCCACTCTCCTTGGCTGCCAGGTTACATTGATGTCACGCAAACCATTCTCATTATATTAACAATGGTTGGACTTTTTTGGGACATGTGTGTAGCAACAATATTACTTTACAGTGGTGGATTACTGGAGATTTGCTTTCCTCTTTATACCTCTCTGTATTAACTGATTTCATTACACTGAATATGCAATATCTTTACAATCAAAAGAAGTAATCAAGTCATGGCTATGTTGAAAATGAAGCATACTAATACCTTCTAAACGTACACTAAAAAGGAATATATAACAGTACTAAAAGGATCAGTATCAAAAGTAGAAAAAGATGAGAAAAAAAATCATTTTCCTTTACATAACATTACCATGGGAACTCAACTGACTCTCCAATGAATAGTATTTAGTATGTAATAATATTAATAACAGAAAAATTTCTACCTTAATGGAAAACTATGCATGTACTCATCTAGCACATTAGTACAAGTTATCTAATTCTGCAATTATGGAAGCTATTTTACAGTTCTGTATGTTATAATTAACTGACAGCAATGCAAAGTGATTCTTACCCATAGACATGTAAATTTGGTCAATTATGTCCAGTGAAAGTTCAGTTCATTTCCCCTCTTCACTGTAGAAAAGACTAATTTTCCCTCTTTTGCACATCCATTTTAACATCTGATCTATAAATGTTTCTGTTCTTTTGCTGGCTGTTAACACATCACTAATTACCTAATTAATGAGTCAAATAAGATCTTTAACATGGATTTATTTTTATATCTGTATGAGAGACATGATTTTATTTTTTTGAAAATTACCTTTTAACAATTATCATAATATTAGTTAACATTTACTAAGAAGTTTCTGTGTGCCTGGCCCTAATCTAAGTCATTTTTATGGCTTGTTTCTTCTTCATTATTTCTGTGAGAAGCTAATATTGACTTTCCAGATGGGCATCAGTGCTCCCCAGAAGATAAGGAATTTATCCAAAAGGAGCCAGGAAGTGTGTAGTGGAGGAGAATTCAAATTAAAATTCAAGCGGAGTCCAGATATGTGCTGAACCAGCCAGCATCATCCCAATTTTCCCAGAACTGAACCTCAACAAGACTGAAATACCTCTTTAAACACCCACTGTGAGTCAGACACTGAGCTGAGTTTTGGGAACCTAGAAATGAAAACCAAAAACAGACAAAATCCTTGATTTTTATGCATTCTCAAATTCAGTAATAATTGATTAGAAGTACATTGCTGATGCGGCCAGACGATCTAGTTCCTTGAATAGTCTATTTTCCTCATGTTTCTTTTTCTACCCACTTCTGGTTAAGAGGGAACACTCCCTGGGCTAGAATAACAATTTCTAGTAAAACCACCTTGATGTTATCTCGTATCCCCTTGTCGCTTGGTGAAGAATGCATTCAAGTAAATCCAGAAAAGGAGATGAGTAATAAGTGTTTCCCAAACCTCCAAGAAAAATCTCCTGCCCAGCCTCCTATTGAAAAGGCCATGTCCTCCGTGTGACAAGCAGGTTTTCCTGCCTTCCTTTCCTAGTGAATCTCTGTGGAACCTTGACCTTCAAACCTTTGTTCAGTCTTTTAGAGCTTTTCTGCAGTCTCCTCTGCTTTCATTGCCCCCTTCCCCAACTTTATGAATTAACCTCTGTTTTTTCACTCTGGCAAACTTTGTCCCCTGGTTATTTCTGAAGGTGAGTGCACCAAGGAGACCAGCCATGTTTTAGGCATCTCTGTGGTCCCCGCACACAGTGGGATAAGGGCTAGAAGTAGGGGTAATATGTTGGTAAACAATTCTTTTCATACAACTTATGCAGAACAATGCTCACTTCTGCCAACAGACAGTTCTCTCATGTCTCTACATTTTCTGATCTTTTTGCCCAAACCCCATCTTCATGTTATCAACTATAGTGCCCACTGATTTCTGTTAAGACACCAGTTTTTCCCAAAGTATTTCCTAAGCTTGAATGACTGCCTCTTCTGTGTACCCTCCTATGACCTCAAACTTCCACCATTATATCACTTTCCACTGTGGCATATAATTGCCTATTTATATGTGTAAATACATGTATATTCATTTTTAAAATCCTTGAGGGCAGGAACTATATCTATTTCACTGCTACCTCTTCAGATCATAAACCACCATAAGTACATATAAACATGTGCTTATTTACATGTATGTAAATACACATCAAATGAGGGAAAAGACCAATTTGTTCATGTTTGCCATCACCCAGAAGAATCATTCTTAGGGAACAGCATGACAGAGTAGGAAGCTCAACTTTGGAGTTAGAAACGTGGATTCTACTCTTGACTCAGTCATTTATTAGCTAAGTGACCTTGAGCAAATCACATTAATGCATTATAACTTAATTCCCTTATAATTCAAATGAGAATAAAAAGCTCTACTTTGTCCTTTTATTGTGAGGCCTAAATGAGATATGTATGTTGAGGACCTGATGCTAAGTAAGCTCTCAATAAGTATCCATTTCCTTTCCCTTCTATTTTTAGCCAGTGATAAATTATAAAGACAGCATTTGGGTGCATAACAGGATATCCTACATGAGTAGGAATGGCTTCCCAGGATAATAGATGGTGTTGCCAACAATAGTGAAGAGAATGAAAGGAAGTTACCACATAAACGAACCTTCTCAAGGTTTCCCCCTCAAGGGTTCAACACAAGGGTCAGGGGATGGCTTTGAACGTTAGACAGCATCATGAAAAACCCAGCCATGCTCCCAGCTGCAGCACTTCATCAACACATGTCCCTAAAGGCCAGGTGGCTCAGCAAAAGGCAGAAGACCTGAATTCTGCACTAAGTCCAAGATGAATTCTGATGCATGGTGTGCAGAGCATGTGCCAATGATGACATTCGATCAGCCTTCTGTCTACTTTTCCTCTGCCCTGCACGGGGACTTTGAAGGGGTGGAATAGGTGTCTTCCATGGTACTATGAGCTGGGTAGTCTCTTCTCTTTCAGGTTACTAATGGGTTATTCCTCCAATAGCACCTCTGAAGAATATCTACATGTTGTAACTAACTGTAAGTTATGTCACTAACAAAACTTCTCCAGGAAAATACTTTCACCAGGACCAAAATGAAGGGTGCAACACATGCACTGCTTTCCGGGCTGCAGAGAGTCCATCTTACATTTCCAGTCTGAGTGTTCAGTTTTTGTTTTGTTTTGTTTTTAAGAGAAGGAATACTTTTTACCCCTGGTGGTGATTTGACAGCTGGTCAAGTAGGTGAAACACTGAATTCATGCTGAACAAGTCCTACCCTCTCAGTTTCTGGCATCAAAACACTGAAAACTTAAAACAATGTCACTTGCAGGAAATAAGCTGGTTCTTGAAGGTGTGGGGTCCTGCTCCCAAAATCCCTATCCTGGCTTGGCTGTTATCACACCTTCAGAAGGTGCTACCGCAACACTACCTACCGATAGGCAAATTCAGCCATCAGGGGGCTGGTGAAAAAAAGCAGCATGGCGGTGTGGAAAGAGCACCAGGTTAGGAATGTGGGGATTTGCATCTTTTTTTATATCTGACTGTCCTGCAAACATGGTGATAAGCTTGGTAAAGAAACTCAGATATATGCAGGGTCCACATCCCCCTGGATCCGATGCTATGTCCTTGAACGTAGACCTTTTATTTTACTCTCTTGCCAACACTAATTTAATCTACACTCCAGATATAAAGAAACTGAGGCTCAGATTAATGTGCTTCAGGTTAAAAAAAAAAAAAAAATTGGTGGGTTATATTTTGAACCCACAAAACATCCTTCAGTGTTTTTTTGTTTGTTTTTTTACCATTCTTTAACTTCAATATAATGGGCACCCAAAGGCCAACCTCAAAAAACAAAAATGAAAACATTCAGTCCAGTGGGCATAGACTAGAGAGAAAATGGTAAGGCAAAGAAGGTCTACTTTTACCAGCTAGATGTCTCACATGTATTTTCTCTCTTGACTTTGGACAAATTGCTTGCATGGTCTGGACCTTGTTTTACACATCTGTGAAATATAACATTAAAACTAACTGATCTCTTAGCTTCCCATCAACCCTCCCATTAAAAAAATGAAAAGTAACCCACCCCGTGATCTATTCCATGCAGTGATGTATTTCATACCTGTGTCACACTTAGGTTAAGTGTTTATATCCTTTGCTTGTAAAGGGGATCCGAACTCTTCGGACAGAGGCCTCTAGTGCATGCGTCCAATTTCTGGTGTCCTTGCTTCTCCTCCTAAAAGTGCTCATCTCTGATGTTTCCTATAACTTTATCCACATCTTACGTTTGGCACTTTTTGCCCTCTGTTTCCTGTGATGGTTGATGGTGGGCATTATCTTATCTCCCTTACAACCTTGTAAGTTCCCGGAGTTTCCTTCACTTCCTCTCGCAGGACACCCGGGCCAGTGTCAGCTGGAGGGGCACAGTCCTGATGGTCTTCATCCATAGCTGTTGAAATCAACTCTGAACTATCGCAGGGCTTTTATCTAACTTAAACTTGAGCGAAGCAAAAATAGTAAGAGAGGTTTGATCATGGGATAATCTAAGAAGCCTGATCATGCGTACCAAACAGCAAGTCTATGTTATTTTACATCAAAGTTTTTCTTACATGAGTTGAAGAATGCAATTTTCAAAATCAATTCCCAATCTATCATTGTTTGGTAAAGTACAATAAAATGAGTTACTGGAAAATTAACTTACGTTCTGGCCATGTGGCTCAGATGGTTACAGCATTATCCCGATATGCCAAGGTTGCAGATTTGACCCCTGGTCAGGGCACAAGAATCAACCAGTGATTGTATAAATGAGTGAAACAACAAATCAAGGTCCCTGTTTCTGTCTGTGCCTCTCTCTAAAGCTCAATATATGTTTATAGAAAACTAAATTAGAAGATATCAAATATTAATTCAAACGTTGTATAATTAGATGCAACAAAAATAAAATTATTCTAATTGCTATGAGGTTGCTAAACCCTTGTTTTCTATGCTTATCTCACAAACTGGCAACAAATGGCTGCTTAGGGGCCCCACCTCCAGACCATGCTTAGAGGAACGTGAACTGCTTCACCATTTATACAGAAGGTTAGAACCCTAAAAGAGGCTGGATGATACCGGCTAGGTGAAAATTTTAGGGAGGAGATGAGGGAAAAACACTGGAGGCCAGATCTTCAGCCTTCCTCTCTGGTCTTTGAAAAGGAAGCTAAAGGTAGAAGCCACAATGCCAAGGGACTTTGTCTTTATGCTTTGCTCTCTGGCTGACGAAAAAGGAGATCAGAAATGATTTGTTTTGATAAATGAATGTAGGCAGGATCACTGAGTACACTGCTAAGCACGTAGTAGGTATACTTTTGAGCTGCTCTCCAGAGTTTAGTCCAATACATTTTGGTCATTCCAGACTTCTAACACATCATTTCTCAGGACAATTGGGTAAGAAATAAAAGGCATCTGGCTTGGGAAAAAGATAATTTCTAATAAAACCCAAATCTTGATGGAAAAAGTCCAATTCAACATCTGTACCAATTCTTAAAGAATAAAAGAATAGTTATTATCTATGTATGAACTTACAAATGAATCATACACTACCAGCTCATTTGTAAATTTTTCTGTTATTCATTAGTTTGTATTTCTGTCTTATTACCTTTCAAGATACATTCACATACGTATTTAATCTTGCAAAAACTCAGTGAGGAAGGTATAAGGGTTGTCCTTTTATTACAAGTGAGAAAGCAGGCTCAGAGATGTTAAATGACTCACTTGGTCACTCAGTTACTAAGCAGCTAAACTGGAATTCACCAGCAACCCTGCCTGACTGGAAGCCCATTCTCGGTCTACCAGACCCACTGTTTTTCTGGTTAGTCCTCTTACTACAGAATCTACATATACAGAGAGATATAGGGGATGTGTTGGGTTTATTTTATTCAGTAAACAGAAAGAAAATGTCTTTCCACAATGCCATGGGATAAGAAGCATACGTATGCCTTAGTGAATGTTAAATGGTCATACAACCACTGTATGTACCTTTAACCTCCCGAAAGCATAATTAGATACATAAGCATTATGCATAGATTCTTAATAATTAAGCTGCAAGCACCACATTTGCAACCTCTCATGTACAGAATCTAACCATTATTAAGAATTAAGAGTATTCAATGTGACTTTCTAAGCCAACTGAAAAATGGATCTATTCATTAAAATGATTTACTTGATGCCTATCAATAAAACATCTAGCATTTAAACTTCCTTAAAAATGGCCACATTGTCCTAATTTACTGTTTAAAAAAAGCATTCACAAGAAAGGATGGTGACATGAGCTTCTCATGGGTTGTATTTTATTTGCTCTCCTCACCAGCTAAAAAAAATGTTCTTGGTGGATGGGATAAAGTATCTGACAGAAGCCGTATGGAGAATTCTCTTTGTAGAGCCTCTCCTGGAAAGGTGAGAACAGAAAGGATGCTTCTTCCCAGGATGCCCCAAAGAAAAATCCTGCACACACACTTACTGCCTTTGCAGATTTGCTGCAGTTACTCCAGCTCTTTCAACCCAGACTTTGGGTCCTGGGGTCAGCCTTATCAGATGCTTTCCCAGCAGAACAAACATAAAGTCCTAAGATACCTGAAGTACTTGGATCTGGTTTCAAATGGGCTCCATTTATAGGTGAGGAAATTGAGGTCTATAGGGGCGATCTGACCTATCCAAAGTCACACAACTACTACATACTTACGGAGAGCTAGAGCTTTGTATGAATCCACCTGCTAGGAAGAACCCAGTTTTAACTTGAAACGTAACCTCAAAGCATGTGCCTCTACATCCTATTTCTATTTGCAAAAAGTAGACTGTATCTATTCATTTCTCTGTCCCTGTCACCAGGCACTGTGTCTAGTACTTAATAGATGCTCAGTAAATGTCTCTTATTGAATTAAATTAGCAACAGTATGAAGGTGAAGCCGGTAGGAATTCATGGTGATTATGCACACCTGTAGGCCTTGTCTGAGTGCTGATAAGATGAGGGAGAAGCATGTATAATTCCTCCCGCCTTTTATAATCTTTGCCGTGAAGGAAGTATAATAGTGCTCAGGATTCTTATTATGACTGTCAGAGGGATGAATGACTCAAAGACCTATAAAGCTTAATGTACAATTAATATCATGCCTCACTTTTATCATGGGCTCATTGTTCTACATTTTGACTGTCTAGACAGGTATCTCAACTTTGACCTTCTGAGCTAATGAGACTACCAAAGAGAAGATGCACAGAAGAAAGAAAATCAAATTATGGTAAATTGAAAAGCCAAAATGCAATAGTCTATTACTGTTCTGTCACTCAAAGAACCCAGAAACATCCTTTCTTCCATGCCGCAGAATTAAAATGTAGGCTGGACTGAGCCACTGCATACATCACACAGAAATTCTGATAGCAAAGATTTTAAATTAAGGTGGTATTTAACCCAAGCAGCACTAGGCCTACCAGACCTGGTTGGTTGCCCATAAAATAGGGTATGTTCACATAGGGACGCTTTATCTTTTTGACTAAAGGCTTGTTTCTGATTCTTGCACATGACTCTTTCCTCTTAGCATAATGGGATAAATAAGCACCTACACATATGCACAGAAAGACATACATAAAAAACATAATAGAGTTCATAGGAAATACTTATAGTGAGTTGAAAGTTTTCAACCAAAGCTCACAATAATGATGCATTTGGTTTCTACCTGCTAAATTATCAGATCACATCCTTTTTTTTTTCTCCTGTTCTTAGAAATATCAAAGGACCATATGCTGAGCCAGTAACAAGGAACATTATGAGGCAATATTGCATGAAACGTGACAGAATTCCTGTTATCTGAGACCTATAGAGGGTTTTACGTAATTCCTTACATATTCAAGAAAGAATCTACACAATCTTCCATGCATCCATTAATTCATTCATCATCCATCCATCCATCCATCACTTTTGACTCTCCATTTATATGCCAGTCATGGTGCCACAGACAAGGAACAAAAATGAGCAAAGCAGACATTGGTCTTTTCCCTCTAGACATGATGGGACTTGTAAGGATGATAAACAGGGATTACTATAGGAGTATATAAAAGGTAAGTGCTTGATCTGAGCACAATGGATGGAGAGGTGTTAGGCAAAACAAAATCATGAGAAGTAGTATACTTGGGATTCTAGGTTTAATATGTGTTCCCCTTCAAAGCAAAGAGCATTGAGAAAATAGGTTTGAGGAGCTACACAGTGATCAGTCTGGTGAAAGGCGGGGAGGTGGTGAACAGCAAAGTCGGAAATTTCGGAACCTTCCTTCCTTCCCTGGGCCTCAGCTCCCTCATCTGTCAACTATGAAGGCTTGTTCAAATGACACTGTGCATTCTTCCTAGCTTCTGTCATCTTATGAAATCTCTTGCAAACAACAGACCTCTTGAAATATAGCTAGCTTCTAAATAAACCAGAGAGCCTGCAAGCAAGGACTCAAGTGACCCTCTCAATGCGACTGTTCAGTAATCGGATTCACTAGTACCACTTGCTTCATGTACAGAAAGAGCTTTCTATATGGAAGGACTAATTCTCAAATTTTTTCCTGTTGTTCCAGAAATGTTTAGAGTCACTGTTGTGATAGAGAGACAGTGGAGTGAAAGGGAAGGCATGGGGAATAAGAGTCCAATGGGAAGGAACTCCTAGCTTTTCTTGAGAGGGGAAACCCAGAATCAATAGAAAAGTGGGATGGTTTGGAGAAATTTCTCCAAATCTCTTTCTAATGTTTCTTTCAAAAGTCTTTTGAGGCTTCCAACTTTCCTGTAAAATGACAGGGATACCTCTCACTCTACAATACCCTTTTGAAACCTTAGATAGCACACCTTATTAGCACATGAATTAGGAGTTTAGATTTCTCACTCATAGAATAGAGATGGCAAAACCTGTCCCACAGAGTTATGAGGGTTGAAATAGATTGTTCAGGCAAAGAATTTAACAGAGTGACTTGTTCTTCTAAATGCCTTCCATGATCAATTCAATTGTCACAACAGCCCTGTGAGACACTGCAATCATTATCCTTATTTTTTAGGTCTAGATGTAGAGGCTCAGAGGTTAAATTACTTGGTCTATAGAGTGATTCCAGGATTCCCTCTAGATCACCCACCTCTGGCAACCATGCCCATAACCATTATGATAAACATCTTCTTCCTCTACTACTGGAAGACAACTCACCTTTTATCTTTTTTTTTTAAAGATTTTATTCATTATTTTTAGAAAGACGGGAAGAGAGAGAGGCAGAGAGGGAGACAGATATCAATTTATAGTTACTTTTCACCTGCCTCCAGCCACAGACCTGACTGGAGACCTGGTTTGCCACCTGGTTATGTGCCCTGGCTGGGGAATCGAACCTGCGACCTTTGGGTTTGTAGGCCGGCACCTTATCCACTGTGCTACCACTGTGCTCACCTTTTATCTTAATGGCTGGAATGTCATGCCTTACCTGTGATGATAGGATTTTGTTTCTACCATTGCACCATGACATCTAGTTCACCACTACCAAAAATGAAAGGTTTTGACCAAGAATGGGGACCAGTTCTCCTTCATGGGTCTCTTCATAACTATTGGCCACTACATGACTAAACCGGATATCTAACATGGAATCCATGTGGCACCCACTAAGTTCATTTCAACACTCGATCCTTCTCTTTCCAGAACAGCTTCTGTGCTAATCAGCTTTGCTTCCCTCTTTGGATCACAATGGTAGTTTCTATTTTGGAATTTTATTGTTTTTTACAGCTTGGAGAAATTATTATTCTGGTTCTGATCTGGCCTTGGCTTTGTTTCAAAGGCTCTAAAACCTCCAGTCAAGCTGGCTTCATTCACCTTCTGGCCCTGGCATGTGTCCTTCCCAGAAAGGAAAACAGGCTCTCTACCCACCTCCTAAAACAAGCAGATAAGAAGGGGGAAAGAGCTCCCTAGACTGTACAAGGAGTAAAGTTGGCCAGGAATAAAACAAATTTAAAATCTAATTCTTGTCTGGTAAAATTAGCTCCAGTGATTACCTCCAGATTTCTTTTTTATCTCTAAAATTAGAAGTGTTCATCATCGATGTTATTCTGTAAAAACATTTTAGCATTTACAATTAAAACAATACTTTTTTGCTTCCCTAGCACAGTTCCTCAGGGATTCCCAATGGCCTCTCCCCACATGATAACTATGCAGTGGCCATCCTCAGTCATCGCTGCCTGCAAGGGGCCCAGCAAGAGTCCCCGGACTCCAGTACCTATGCTAATAATCATATTTTATAGGATGGCATAGATTTCTTTAAAGACTTCATTTAATCCCCATAACTTGATGGCACAGTTATTCTCATTATGCAGATATAGCAAACTGAAGCTCAGAAAATTGAACTATGTTACTCAAGGACCAGGCTAGTCGATAGTCATGCCAAGGGCCTCTGGGAATGAAATTCTGAAAGTCCTTATGCTGTCCCATGCTGCCACTTTCTTGGCACTCCCTTGTGAAGGTTCTAATTAAAATGGAATGCTAGATAATATTTATGAAACATTTACAATGTGCCAGGCATTCTGCTAAGAGCTTTAATTGATTTTAATTTCTAACTCTTGACAATAATTGCATGAAATGTTTACTATGATTATTGCTGCTTACAGATGAGGAAACTCAGGGTTTAAATAATTTAAGCTCTCACAAATAAAATGTGGCCAATATTTTAACATTTTCCAGAAATTTTTACATACCAGACACTTTTGTAGGCAGTGGGGATGTGGCAATGAACAAAGCCAAACACTTTCTGCCCTGGTGGAGTTTGTGAACTTATAAATGGAAACAAACAAACAAAGTATAATACCAAGAATGTCATGTTTTAAGGACTGTAGTGAAAAACCAAATTGGGGAAAAGGATCAGGAGTCAGCGAGCTACTTCTGAATTCTCCAGTATCTGCACATGCTACTTCTCCCTTTGAAAGGTTAAGGCACTTACGAGGTGCTGGGAATGTTGTCCCTCTAATGGAAGAAGAAATCATCTTCAAGATGGAATGAGTGGCATGTCAGTAAGGCTTGCTTAAAGTCCAAATCCCTAGACAAGAGTGAAACTGTAGATCACTCTGGAAATATAAGTTGGGACCAAGTGATACATGGTTTATAAAATCAGGTAAAAGGTTTTGGTCTTTATTTGGCAAACAAGAGGGTTTTTTAAAAATGGAAACCATTAATTTGGAATTATTTTTCAGAATGACAAGAAAAAGGCAAAGACCTCAGGTAGAAAGTTTAGAAGTGTGCAATGGCTCCTGTCTAAGTTAATAATATCTTTAAAGGGCTGGTGGAAGGAAGATAGAGATGCAACCAGAAGAAAGTGTTGAAAGTCTTTGGCAATTGATTGTAGAAAACATGAGGGTTAACGCAGGTAAGCAGAGTAGATTTACCAGGAAGGTAATGAACTCTAAATTCAGTGCCTCTCATTTGCACAGACCTCTTCCAAGGCCTTGGCAGGGACCCTGCCAATGTGAACAAGTGTTGCTAATTTAAAGGGGATTGAAGATGAACTACTTCAAAAGAAAATGTAAAAATGTCATGAGAGAGCTCTGATAGTTTTTCAAACATAACAAAAAGTTCTGAAAGTTTACATGACATTTTCAATGAGGTGAGAAGCCAATAAGACTTCAACAAACTTGATAATCAAAACAAATTTCTATCAACAATGGTAAAAATGTTAGAATAGGAATAAGATAAATTCAAAATTTTTTTTTCACTTTATGTGACTAAAAAAAAATGTAAGAAAATGCCACTGGTATGTATAAAGAAATTAAAAACATAAATCTATATTTTTCTGCATTTATCATAATTTTTAAATTTTGTTTTAATTGCTTTCCACAGCCTAAATATTTACCCTTAAATTTAATTTATATTCTTAATATTGTAATTAATTTTTTAAAAGATTTTGTTTTTAGAGAGAGGGGAAGTGAGGGAGAAATAAAGAAAGAGAAAAATCAACATGTGATTGGCTGCTGTACACTTGGCCCACAACCCAGGCGTGTGCCCTAACTGGGAATCAAACCAATGACTTTTGGTTTGCAAGCTGGTGTTCCATCCACTGAACCACACCTGCCAGGGATATTATTGTAGTTTAAACAGTTGTTAAAACTCCAGGCCCTGTAAAACCTGCATCTACTGTTAGAAAGCACAACTCAATAACCTAAGCAACTAGGGAGGTGGTAACAAAGACATGTTTGAGAGGGAACAAATAATTTTAATGTTCCACATGTTGGTCATAGAAAGATATGGGGTCCTGAGGACGTGTTCAGTATGCAGTTGAACATCAGCCTATCAGCTCAGAGGAGATGGTAAAAGAGATGAAGCAAATACGTGTTGTGGGGTAAACCACATGGTGTTCATAGTTGAAACAATAGTAGTTAAATTCGCAAAGGTAAGTCAGAGAGAGAAAAAGGAAAATTGACCCGGACAGGAACCTTCCCAAAGATTACATATACATGTAAATCTCAGACATAGTCAGACCAAGTATCTCCAAGAAACTCTAAGGTAACATCTGACGTAAGTGAGATGACGTAAGTGAGCTAGACGTAGGTGAGATCTGGAAAATTTAGCCAAATCTAGGCCTAGGTAATTCAAAAAAGGAGGCATTTCAGGAGCATCTGTGTGATTTTTTAGCCTGAAGAACTGGTGTGAGCCTCTGCCTATAATTTGGGTCAAAAATCATTCAGAAGATGAATCCCACAACTTGGTATAATGGAAATGACACAGGATTGGGATCCAAGGAAGGGACCCCAGTTCTTTTCAGTAACTCTGCTAGGGAGTGACAAACATAATGCATTTCATCAGATTCATTTCTTTTTCCTCCTGGGCACACACAAAAAACTACATTTCCCAGGTTCCCCTGAGATGAAGCTATGTGCCTGGTCCTACCCAGAATTTTCCAGGCTCTCTCCTTCCTGTCTGCAGACCCAATACCAAGGAGCCTCTGTGGAACTCAGAGTCATGAGAGAGAAGTAACTGGCTCCCTGAATCTCCACCTGGAAGGCCACCTGCCAAATATCCAATCAGATGGTTGCATGAGAAATAAGTTATTTTACTGTGTTGAAATACGGACTTTCGGAGGTCGTTTGTCACAGAAGTTAGCCCACCCTGGCTAGCACAAGTTGCTTCATGTTCTGAGCCTCCCTTTCCTCATCTGTATTACATTTCAGAGGGTTCTCATGATGATGGAAATATCTTTTGTTTACCTGCATTGCTTTTTATCCCTTGTTTCCATTTGGATTAAGTCAGGGCTGTCCAGAGGACACTATCCCATTTCATTCAATGACTATACATGTGGGGCGTGCAATAGTAACCTTTCCTGCTGGAGTTGTGTAGCTTAGCCCAGCCAACTCAAGCTAGAAGAAAAAGTACATCTTCCAAAGTGTCCATAACAAAACAACGCAGTATCATTATCATCTTGAACAAAAAGATTAAAGCAACAATGATTTTAAAGGTAGAATAATGTATAGCTTTTCTATCATGGCTTTATTTCCAACATGTACCATAAAAAGAAGATTTATTCTTTCCTTTAAATGGTTTGCATCTGTTTTTCTCCTCCTCCGATAAAAATGACAGCCTTTAAGGATCTCAGCTGATATAAAGTAGGCCAAAAAAAACCCCAAACACCCAAAAAACAAAAATTACCCTACTGATCAATATTCAGCTTTGGCACTTGTGTACATTTTATGTTGATTGGGACTTAAACCCCTACTAGCAACTCTCCCTGCCAAAATCACATTTTCTCTTCAGATGCCTGAGGTTGGAATTGAGTGTGTACCAACTGGAACTGATTGCTTGAAACTTGAACAGTTCAGAGTTTAATTTCTCTCATTTGGGTAAATACGATCTCTCACCAGGCTGTCTGTGTTTTCAAGTGTTCAGAGTCACGCAGCAGCCAATATTTTGGGCGAAGTGTCAGGGAGACATCGCCGTGAGTTCTGGGAGGCTGCAGGGAGCCCTCAGAGAGAAGGTAACCCCCCAGGGACAAGCTGGTAGAAGCCAGTGGGCAAGGGTGTCTGCTGGGAGATGGTTCCCGCAGCCCTTTACTTTCCATTTGTACGAACATCTGAACGGAAGAAAAGGAAAGAAAAATGGCAACGTGACGAGATTCCGACATCTGGAAATTGTGAGCCATGGAGTGTTCACACTACGTTAATGCGTGTCTTCACATTACAGTTGTGTGTAACAGTTACCCTAGTGTCACTCAAAGAGAAGCACTGTATGAAAAGAATTTTGGCAATGCAGAGCCTCCTGGCTGGAGCATGAGGTAATAATAAATGAAACACTTGTGCACAGACTACCTGCTTAGCATGGACACACAGCTTGCTGCACTGAATGGGAGCATGGGGAGAGAGCTTGACACCTGATTGGTTCCGCTGCTTTTACGTCAAAAATGAAGACGCTGCAACTGTGAGGTGGGAAGTGACTAGGCAAGTTCGAAGGGAAGTAAGTAGAAATAGCAAAATCTGCGCAGCTCCAGCTGCATGTCATGACACCACCTCCCCCATCCCTTTGTACCCGAACCAGGCAGAGGGTGAGTGCAGAGGGTCATCTTGGGTCCTCGGTTTCATTTGTATTTGTTATTTGATCAGCTGCCTGCCTGGCAAAGGTTGTTGTTACCTTCCAGTATTCAACACTAAAAAAATGTGTGGCAAAAATGTGCAGCACAGGATCGTAGCTTTATATTTTTAAGACAATATTTCCTATCCATGTGCTGTGAATGTTTTTCTTCTAAAAGTTTTGGTTTTTGTTTCTTTTGTTTCTTTTGTTTTTTTAACGAGTGGTGGGTGCCGTGCTAGAAGCCAAGAGACCTGGTACAGGAAATCAGCTACCAACTAACCAGGTGTCTGTGGGCAAGTTCCAACCACCCTGGGCCATCCTATAAAATAAGAAGTAGATATCAGGTTCGATTCCCCAGCCAGGGCACATAACAAGGTTGCAAACCAGGTCTCCAGTCAGGTCTGTGGCTGGAGGCAGGTGAAAAGCAACCATACATGGATGTCTCTCTCCCTCTCTGACTCTCCCCCTTCCCCGCTTTCTAAAAATAATGAAATAAAATCTTTAAAAAAAAAAAAAAATAAGTAGATATGAGGATAGCTAAGGCCCTGTGAATTTTAAATCTTCGGAGTTAAGAAGATTCCTTTTTATACCAACTCCGTGACACACTGTCCTATAGTAATGCAATAATTAAGGTATCTCAGCCCTGTTCTAGGAGCCGTAGGAAGAAGGAAAGAAGCGAGGCCTAGTTACTGGAGTCACAGCCTTGTAAAGAGAAGTGCTACCTGATGACCTGCCCAGGAAAAAGCCTTCGCAGCAATTTCCTCGGGTCCGGACTAAGAGCCAAGCTAGACGGATTCTACTAAGAATCAAAAAGGAGAAATTAACTCAGAGTATTTATTACCTGTGAGGCGCAGTTTTCAGTAGAATGCATGGAAAACCTCATGTCATCTTCGTAATTATGGAATACATACTATTACCTTCACCGTGCACGAGGAGAAACAATGGCAGATACAGGATAAAGGACTAGTGTCAGGTCACACAACTGACTGAGTTGGGATTCGAATTCAGAGAACCTAGGTTTGGAGTCTAAGCTTTTCATTTCTCTGCCACGTTCTGATGATAAGCAGGGGCCAAGGAAGCGGGAGCAAGAGGCCTGGACAGCCCTAGACTGCAGGTAGCAGCAACAGCCATTGTGCCCTGTGCACTGGGCAGCTATGGTGTACTACGCGCTGCGTTACAGGTTTACCTGACTACCTCCTTTAATCCCCACCTGATCACTCAGGCTACCAACATGCACTGCGGGCCCACAATTCAGTAGCCACTGATGCAAGGAACTGGGAGGGAAGCGCGGCGGTGATTCACATTTTATCGATGAGGGACCTTCAGTTCAGAGGTTTATGTAACTCATCCAAGGCCTTGGTCGGACTCCAAAGCCTGAGCCTCCTCTGCTACAGGTAAAAGGCCTTTCTGGCAGCATTCAGACTCTAGGAAATCACTCCAAGTCTGGGACACCCTTTGAATGAATTGGACACAAACGCCTCCTCTAACCGAACATTAAAGACAGCTTCCAGTTTTGGCTTGCGTGCGCGTGAAGAGATAAAGCCACTCGGATGGCAACAATGCTGGAGACGGTGACAGAAGGGAAATGAGCCCAATCCTGCTTCACCCAGTGACCCAACTGCCCTGTGCTGTCATTGTCACTGTCACTGCTGAGATGAGAAGCAGGAAAGGCTGGGAGACAGGTGAATGGCAGCACAAACAAGTGGAGAAGGTGTGCTCAAGGCCACAGGGTGAGTCATCAACGGAGGGTGACAGGCAAGATGTCAGGCCTCAAGGGAATAAGACCTTTGGGTCTTGGTGAGCAGCTCAGGGGAGTCAATCATTCTCATTGACCTGTGACCGTCTGGAAAGTTCTATGGTTTGAAGCCCAGCTCAGGCATAGCTTCCAGGAGGAAAAAGGCTTTTTATACCATAGCAAGTCAGTGAGAAAGGCTGGTCACTGGAATTGAGTTTAAGTAATAGGGCCTTTGGGGGAAGTGGCCATTCCTTGTATTGATCTGCATAGTTCTGCAGTATTTTCATATCTAGGATCATAGGCAACCCTAGGGGGAAAGTTGACTATGATTAACCAATAACAATATGGTAGCTCGAGAAGAATCTCAGCTGTTCCATTAACTGCGGCTGGCCTACCTGGTGTACTTTACTTACAAGAAAAGATAAAGCCATTCAGGACCTAAGTGGTGGTGTTGGAGGTCAAGATCTGATAACATCAGCCAGCACCAACCCACCACTTCACACTACGTCCAATTCCTTAAAGTTAATGAAGCGGGCAGGGCCTGACATGAGAACAAAGGCTGAGTCTGGGGCAGCCATTGCCCTTTCCCACCCGCCAAATTTATTTTTCATGTTCTCTATAATCCCCTCTCCCTGACAGCTAACAATTTGGAGGTGGGAAGAGTGAATTATAAAAAAAAAGGAGCAGCACAAGAAAACAACCTTGTCATTGTCCCAAATGCCAGTGATCAACGCTCATAGCTTGCTGTGGACGGGCTCTGGAGGATGAATGAAAGGACAGGGAGGAAATACAGTTCAGCTGGGACAGTTAACAGAATTGTAAGGACATCGGAATACCTTCAACATTGGGAGTTCAGTGGTTTCTTCCTGGTTTCCATGCATAGTTAGAAAGGCCTCTAGGCATGCACGTTTTCAGGAATTCCCCCAGGAGAGTTAGTTTTATGAAACATTACCTTACGGCATATTCTCATTTCCCTAGCATCCTGGGAAATATTTAAAATAGAGGACAACTGCTCCTAACGTTCTATTAAGTTACATAATAGAAAATTATGTAGTAATATGTACTAGCAGGAGCAAGCATTTAAAAAGTTGCATGCTGGGGTAGACATTGGGGCTCCCAGGGGGACCCTCAGTGTACAAACCCCTTTTGCCTCACAGGCATTGGTCGTCATTCATTTAACAGAAGGAGGATCACAGCTGTGAAAACCTGCAGTTTTCAGTGCCCTCATCCCTCTTCCAACTTTTCCAGAACGCCACAGCATGGTCTGAATTTCGAGAGCCACCAGGAATTTCTCCTTAGATCAGGGCTTAGAACATAAAGGGACACTCAAAAATTGCTCATTAATTTTCCTTTCCAAAGCACAAAGAATTGGATGTTAATCCTTCATGAGATCATTTGCACTGTGTTTAAAAGGTCACGAAGACAGGGTCAATGGGATACAGAAAATGGCTATTGGTGGACTTTCAGGATGACATGAAAAGACCTTTCCAGTTATTTGTCAAAATGCACCATGAGGTGACAGATGACTTGGACCGAGGTAGGACTGGCATTGTGTTCTGGGTGGAACAAGTGAGCTTATGTTGACTTCTCTGCTTGTCATGTTACTGATTGGTATGGATAAAGGAATGCAAATTCCCACACATCACACAATTTCAACTTGTAGTTGCTGAGTAATCACCAAGCCTTATGCTATGGATTCATTCACTCTGTCATTAAATTATCATACCAACCTTGTGAGAGATACATAATATCATCTCAGATTCACAGGAGAAAGAAAATCCAAAAGAAATTTAGTAACTTCCTAAAATCACATGGCTAGTAAATTCAGAGTCAGATTTAACCAGGGAGTTTGCTTGTAAGTCTAATGTTTCCCCAGGAGACCCTAGCTGTTGATATTTACAGCCATCTCTTCCATTCATCGTCATCATGATCACCATCACCTCAATCTGCTTCTTCATCTTCACCATCAGCTATCATTTATTAAGTGCTCACTCTATACTGGCAGTGAACTACGCATATTTCATAAATAATTTCACTTTTCCTACGGGAAAAGTAATTTTATCATCATCTCCATTTTGCAGATGATGATAGTATCTCTCTTTTCATTTTGATTATGTTTTACAACTTCTGCATACAACTGCTCTATATTCTGACCTATAGAGACCAAGAGACAGGCATTCCTGGTCTATTTCCACATCTTCCTAATGTTGGCAGTCACACCAGATACATGGTTGGGTATAGACTAAAGATTTTGAGACATCATAAACAGACTTTAGGATTCCTTTTCCAGTCTTTTGCATAAACAATTTATTACATATCAGTTCTTTCTTACTCTTAATCAAATTCTCTCCTACCCTGGCTGGTAGCACAGTGGGTAAGGCGCCGACCTGCGAACCCAAAGGTCGCAGGTTCGATTCCCCAGCCAGGGCACATAACAAGGTTGCAAACCAGGTCTCCAGTCAGATCTGTGGCTGGAGGCAGGTGAAAGGCAACCATACATTGATGTCTCTCTCCCTCTCTGCCTTTCTCCCTTCCCCTCTTTCTAGAAATAATGAAATAAAATCTTTAAAAAAAAAAAATTTCTCTCCTGCTATTGCATTGCCCAAAAAATGTTCAGTTTTTTTCTATCAAATAAAAAATAACACATTCTTCATTTTAACCAATAACTATTGATTTGGATATTTTGAGTATGTTGACTATCTCTTGCATAGGGGCATATTAGACAGCATGTGATGGTCATGCAGAGAAGGGGTGACTGACTCGAGTTTGTGCAGGAAAAGGAATTGGCACCCCTGACCAGGGTGACAATGAACCTGCTTCTGCTGTTTCTATTTCCAGCTGCCATCGCCTGGCTATCTGAGGCGACGACAACAAAGGAAGGATAAAGGCAGCGAAAAGGGCTTGAATGGCTTTAGAGAAAGGGTTTGTCAGGACCCCATCTCTATGGCAGGGACACCCCAGCGGGTGCTTTTGGTCAGCCCAGACATGATGTCATTTAACGATGCTGAGCTGGTCACTTCTCTTCACCACATTCACAGAGTTAATTGTTTGTAGCAGCATGGTTACTAAGTCAGAATCGACTACTTTCGCTACAGTAAAGTGTCCCCATATATAATAACATGTGTTGGCCAACATTTTACCCGCCCCCCCCCCCCATTAAGATGCCAGAAAGACTATTTCAGAAAATCACATCAAACAGAATGTACACCTCCTACATGCCTCTGCGGATTGAAGCCACAGGAGAGCTGTTTCAAGGACAGTGCATGTGACCTGCAGCATCATCTCACCCTACACCATTGTCCCCTATCTTCTCCTTCCTACATCGTGTTCTCTGCTTCATGTGTGCAATCCTATTACAGAATGAATACAGGCATACCTTGTTTTGCTGTTCTTTGCTTTACTGTGCTTCATAGAAATTGAAAGTTGTGGCAACCCTCCACTGAGCAAGTTTATTAGCACCATTTTTTCAGCAGACTCAGATTATAGTTAGCCTTTTTTAGAAATAAAGTATTTTTTAACACATGTTATTTCACTCTTAGTTGACTAGAGCACAAACATACCTTTTCTATGTACTGAGGATGCAAAAAATTGTGTGACTTGCTTTATTGTGATGTTAGATTTACAGCAGTAGCTGGGAAGTGAACCCCCAACATCTATGAGGTGTGTCCGTAGTCTCCTTGCTCACAGAAAAGACACAACACTCCAATGGCACAGAAATCAGACAGGCTAGGTCAGGAGTCAGCAAACATTTCTCTCAAGTGCCAATAACTAAGTGTTTTAGACTCTGTGGGCCTTGTATCATCTGTGACAACAATTTGTCTGCCTCCTCCTCCAACCCTTTAGAAATGTAAAGACCACTCTTAGCTTTCAGGTTACAGAAACAGCTCGTTGGATTTGGCCTTTGGACACCTGTTTGCCAGCACCTAACCCAGGAAGTAAAATATTAAAGAGCAATTTGGCAATATAGAATTAAAGAATTGTATTTAGCATACAAAACACTGCGAGAATCCATCACTCTCACTGCAACGATAAGAACAAGCTGCAAAAACTACAAAACCATAGTTGCTACAGTCAGAAAACTTATTCAAAATCTAAGGATGATAAAACTAAATATACTAAATTCCAGGTTGGAACAAGTCCTCCTGGAAGCAAAGAGTGCCCCTGTTGTTTTCATGTATGATCTGGCAGGAGGCGTAAGACCCCACCATCGATGACTAAGGAGGAAACAGCTGAAAATGAAGGAACTTATAACAGCAGAGTGAGCTGATATAAGTATTTGGAACCACAAGGAACCTCAGACACAGAATGAGTCTGCACATGCTACCACTATCCAAGGCGACAACAGAGAAACCCTTCTGAGCCATTTCAAGTGCATATCATGTATGAGGCATGAGTGACAAAGGCTGAACAGAGCAGAAGTTCAGGGCAGAAGGTGCTAAGGCTGGAGATGAGGCAAGAGATAGGTTACCATTCGAGGTTCATCTCTTGGTCCTTCACAGCATGAGAAGTTACCTAAACACTGAACAAAGCAGGAAGAGAGTAATCTTCCCCCAAAGAGAGATTCGTCTCTGGAAGAAAGGAGAACTCCCCGGAATCCCTAAAACCTGGCAGACTGTAATGCAGACATTAATTAGATATTTCCCATAGTTTGAATAGCTGGTAGGTAGGCTGTAAACCAAAGAGAAATCTTCAGACTCTCTTAGTGCTCAGATCCTTAGCCGGCTGATGGAAAGTTCCTCATCCTGGTCTCCAATTAGAAGTCATTGGTGTTCTGTGTCTAAGTGAGATGGACATAAAGCCCAGGCCCAGCTCAGTTACAAGTAGATTGACTCAGGCTCCCACATGAGCCACCTTAGAAAAGGAGGTGTGTGACTTTTTCTGGGGAAGAAGAAAAATTATGTAACTCTACCTCTATAGTTATTTACACATAATGCTATATAAAATAACAATTCGGAGCCATGTGAAAATTTAAAATACTGTGAAGTCAAGGCAATAGTCAATCTAAAAAAGCAGCAGGTCAAAGATGGCACAGACGGTGGGTCTATCAGAGACTTTAAAGTTAATATTGTACAGGATCTGGTAGAAGGCTAAACACATGGTTAAGAAAGAAGGTCATTAGATAGGAAAATGGGAACAAAAATTAAAATAAATATATAATATTATAGATAACAATTTCATTTAAGAGTAAAATTGGCAGGCAGGGTTAGCAAAGAAGAAAAAACTCAATGAACCTAAAAGCAGATCTATGGTAATTGTCTAAACTGAAACAAAAACAACAAAGAAGTGGCAAAAATTATGAGAATGGGATGTCATCTTCTGACACCACAGAAAGGGTCTAACTTATGCATAATTGGAGTTGCAGAAGGAGAGGCGAGAGAAAATAGGACAGAAAAGTACTTGATGGAAACATAGACAATAATTTTCAAAAATTGATGAAATATATCAACTCACAGTTCCAAGAACCTCAATAAATCTGGAGCAGGACATAAATTTAAAACACACACATACACAGGTAGACACTTCATACTCAAAGTGATGAAAACCAAAGATAAAGAGAAATTCTTAAAAGTAGCAAAAGAAAAAAAGAGAGACACTATTTGTATACTAGTATTAAAAGGTAAGATTGATGGCTAAGCGGAGATATGAATATCTATTTACTGCAGGACCATTTGTTAAGTTCCTAATCCCATATAATTTACTTGTCTACATTTTCTATCAATTACTGAAACAGGAGGGCTGTAATTTCCGAATCTGACTGTGGATTTCTTTATTTCTGTTTTTAGTTCTATCAGTTTTTGTTTCATGTATTTCAAAGCTCTGGATTTAGGACCATATATATTTAGAATTGTTTTATTGTCTTGGTGGATTGAACCTTTATTATTTTTGAAATGTCTGTCTTTACACCTGGTAATGTTTCCTGTTTTAAAGTCTGCTTTGTCTGATGTTAACATAGCCATTCCAGCTTTCCGTTGATTACTTTAAAGATAGAAACTTATTTTAAGTCAGTCTTCCAACTGCTGTGTGTAGTAGGCGAAAGGTCTTCACTTTTAGTACATCATCAGGCATTCAGAAAACAGATCCATTTTTGTATTATATACTATGTCATTACATGAGAAAACCCTCAATAAGGCAGCCGTGCCTCTTCCCATTCTTCAGTACATATGATTACATTTAATTCTAATAAATGTAAGTTAAATGCCATTCTCTCTATAGATGAGGACCTTTGAGCTTAGAGAGGCAAATTAATTTGTAATCCATGCCCTTTTTCTCTTGTTGATACCATGACTTCCTAGGACCACCTGCTTTGAACTTCAAGTTAGTTAATCATCTTTTGAATCCGTGACTTTCCCATTCCATCTAGATTTTACAAAAGCTAGGAAAGAAACCCTAGACTACCCAGGGCTTAGACTGGAGCAAGGAAGGTTTAAGTAAGACCCAGGCAACTGGCCAAAGGACCTTGCTAAGAGAACACCTCTTCTTTCTATGCACTTTTACACGAATTTTCACAGGGATCTGTCCGTGCCTGGGTCATGAAAATGAAGCATTATAAATGAGAAACTTTCATTACAGGCCAGAAGAAAGGTGAGCTAAAGATCAAACACACATACACACACCCCTCAGGGGCAAAAAGAACTAAGGAGCAAAAAAACCTTCCATGCCAAAGAGGTTAGTGCACAGGAGAGGCACCTTTCAAATCTAGAAAGAAAAAAATAACTCAAATTTGAGAACATGAAGATGGATAGTCTTGAGTATAAACCAAGATTGAAATGGGGAAGACAATATAAAAGACTTCAAAGGCAGTGAGTGGAGATTCAAAAAATACAACAGAATATTAAGCTCTGTAGTAATTCAGTGACATTATTTTTGGCCAGTCATCATTTAACAGTCATTTGCTGAGTAATCTACTCAATGCAAGGCACTCTGCACATATTTGGGGTTGTCTAACATTGTTCCCATCACAAAAAGGCCACCAAGTAATTCTGAATAGAGGTCACTACTGATATCATAACCTTGGTCACCAGCATATTGATTGATGGAAACTAAGCCCAATGGAGGCTACTTGGGTCCAAGATTGAGTCCCTGGAAGCTAATTTTATAACCCCATCACTTTGCCTGCTCTGCCACATGGCCCCGAGGGACACAACCACCTTTGTGAACATTGTGATACACTGCCCACATCCCCATTTGGCGGTGCAGATGGCAGGCATTCTTCTCTCTCATTCCCCTTTAAGAGTGAATACCTCTGCTGAAAAAAAGCCACCTTGCCAGGAAGCATGCTCCTGCATGGAGTAACCTACATTGATGACTGCTTCATGGCTGGGGATAAAGGCCAATCCCTCTTAGTCTAATGTAGGACAACTCAGAAGGGCCATCCCATCTTCAGGATTCCCCCCAGGGTCAGCTGAGGATTCTAGCAAGGCTGCATTGCAACATGACATCTCCCACTTCCTTCCCTGCCCTTGCACAGGTATTAATTCTAAACGCTCGCTGTAAGAAAACTTATGCAGGCTAAGTTCCACATCAGTTGGTTACTGGGAACCTGACCTGTCACACATTTTCTACTTTGGGTCATCACCTCTGGAACTCAGCTGTTCTTGCTTATCCTCCTTTTCCTAGGTGGCCTTAGTCATTGAAGGGTTTTTGCCTGGTTATCTCAAGTGACCTGTCTTTCTCATTAGTCCCTCCATCCTACTGTCTCTATCATAGGTTCACATCACCTTATTTCTTATCAGAAATTCATCATCTCAGCCCTGGCCGGGGGCTCAGTGGATAAGGCACCGGCCTGCGAACCCAAAGGTCACTGGTTTGAATCCCCAGCCAGGGCACATAACCAGGCTCCAGCCAGGTCCGTAGCTGGTGGCAGGTGAAAGGCAACCATATATTGATGTCTCTCGCCTCCTGTGCCTCTCTCCCTTCCCCTCTCTCTGAAAATAAAAACTTAAAAAGAAAAAAAGAAATTCATTATCTCTTTTTCATTTTCCCCATCAAGTCAACTAGAAAATCTACACTTCACACATCAAGGTTTATAAGAATTTTTCATGGGGAGAGATCACGTGGCTATACGCAGCTACTCCAGAAAGTGCCTTCTCTAGCCCACACTTTCTCCTTAATGTGATAGTGTCTAGCACATTGGGGTCACTTCTATGTGTCAAATTCTTCTTAGTATTTTCCATCTATTGAGTCATTTAATCCTCATAATAGCCTACAATGTGGGATAATTATTTTCATCATTTTAAAGATGCAGAAACTGCAGTCAAGAGAGAAAATAACTTGCTCAGGATTATATAAAGACTACTTGGCCAAATCCAGGTATTTTTTACATCAGAGCCTAATGTACTATTAGCTAATATGCTAGAAGGCTTAGATTCAAAGCTATGTGATTTTTTACCCAGCATATACTGTCTTGACTCCACACCAGATTATCAAGTCTTCAAAAGTCATTCCACATCTTTCTTCTCTTCAAGTCCCAACAGTACAGACTGACTACAGGGCTGGGTCCTGGGAAGCTCATAATAAAACTTGCTGAGTGATGCGCTCCACCCACCTTATTAATGCTCACTTCACAGCCTTTTCATGGCATTCCTTCTTTTCATTAAATACTGTTACCATTAGGTTTTCACCCCCCTGCCACCACCTCTATTTCCTGGAGAGTTCCAGTATTCCACTAGTATTTAGAAAATTCATTAGAAAATCCTTTAGTTATTCATTTACTTACTTAAATGTGCCTACCAAGTGCCAGATAGCTAAAAGACAGTGTAAAATAAGTCTAAGTTCCTGTCTCAAAGGAGACCCTATATCCAGATGGAAGAGAAATCCTGTAAGCCAAATACAACATGTAAATGTTTGGTACAGGATTTCCACTGTCTCCCACCTTACCTCCACCCTCCCATTTAATGATGGGCAGCTACCTTCCCTGTTTCTACAAGTGAACTGGGCATGCTCCAGGCTAAGGTCAACCCTTCACCTTGTGCAACTCATCAGTTCTCTCACCTTCCCAAGGGCCTCATTCCAAAATCAATACTCTCTCTCTCTCCCCTATCCTCAATTTTTTTTTTCTGTTGGATTATTCTCTCCAGCATATAATTATTATTCTACCATCCAACTTAAAAAACAAACTCAATACCCATAATGTACACAAAACAAAAACTTTTTTTCTTAAATGCACCCTCTCTCTCCAGTCATCCCATATTCCTCAGTTGCATTAGGCTTTTGCTCCACTGAAACCACCTTGTTGAAGTTATTGGTGAGCTCCATCTAGTCAAGTTCAAGGATCAGTTCTCACTCGGTCATCGAACTTGATGTATTAACATGCTTCTTGCAAGGTCCTAAGGCAGATGATTCTATGATCGTTCTGTTCTAGCTAACAGTATTCCCTTTATAGAACTGAAATTACCTATTTGGAGTTTGTACCAATTGGTCCCGGCTCTGACTTTCAGGGCATCACTGAATCAACTACTCTCTCTTTCAAAGGCAGACTTTCCACTTCTGAACTCAGCTTGATGTCTTTGCAGTGACACCTCTTCTAAATGAACATCACAGGTACTTGGTGTGTTTCTGGAAATTAACAGAGTCAACTATAATCTGAATGCAAGGAGGAAAAGATGGGTTAAAAACAATTTACTAATTTAGTTCTTCAGATAACAGATGTTTCTTGAGTGTCATCCATGGTCAGGCATAATTCTATGCAGTAGGGATAGAGCCATGAACAAAATAGGCATACTATATACTGCTTGCTTTCAGGGAACTTAGATAGTAAATTCTATTGAAAAGGTACAACGCTCCAGGTTGTTCTGGTGTTTTATAAACATTAACTTTACATTTAGTGGGGCAATGTAATGAATTATGACCTAACACAACTTTTTATCTTCAAAATTCCTTTTCCCTGCCTCCTCTCATTTCCAAACCAGAGGCTGGAGAAAGATGACAGAAAATAATCCAGAAGGAACAATGAGTCAAATAGATGTTTTTAGCCTGTAGCAAAAACAATAGTCTTGGAAAATGAACTGTAGCCAAGCAGTTGGGAAATGTCTCAAAATGTAAGTTTTAAATAATAACAGAAAAATCTGTAGGACTCAGAATATGGAATCTATATAGAAACCCAAACTGGGAAGCAGCAGAGTGGGTAGTTAGGGAAATTCTAACCTCATTCACTGAGCTGTCATTTAAGTTTGAAAAATAGTTTTGCATTATTTCTACAGGGCTCAGAGAGTAACTATGAAAGGTCCTCTCCTGTTCCCTTGTGAGGACATTGAGATCTTTGACACTGAGATATATAGTTTCACAGCTGCCACCAAGCAATATTCAAGGAACACATGTCCCCGTACACATGATACTCATTGCTCTCCTTCCATTCTCTCTCTAATTTGACTATTACTACTTAAAACCCTGTAGCAATTACAAACTGAATTTGAGAAAACAGTCTACTCTGGATTTGAATTCTAGTTCAATCACACCCTAGCTTTAGCAGGTACCTTATTTGCTCTGTTCCTAAATTTCCCCATCTGTGGTAAGTGTATCTACTTCACAAAGCTGTTGAAAATATTGAATAATGCCCTGGCTGGTGGCACAGTGGATGAGGTGATGGTCTGTGAGCCCAAAGTTTGTTGGTTTGATCCCCAGCCAGGGCACATAACCAGGTTGCAGGCCAGGTCTCCAGCCAGGTCTGTAGCTGGAGGCAGGTGAAAGGCAAACATACCTTGATGTCTCTCTCCCTCTCTGCCTCTTTCCCTCCCCTCTCTCTAAAATAATAAAAAAATAAAAAAGAAAGAAAGAAAATATTGAATAATATATGAATTTAGAGAACTTAGCTCACTGCCTTCACTACAGTAGTCAATCAGATTTATGTATTAGTAGTGGTAACTTTATCTTGTTTATAGCCTATAGCCTATTTTTAGTTTAGTCCAACAGGAGATCTGTCATTCATAAGTCAAGAGAATCGCTGGGCACATTTTAAGCAAGGACTGAGCTGAACTAGCTCATTTTCCCCTGGAAGGATAATTGCTCCTGTTAGGTTTTCTACTCATCCGCTTGCCTTTGCTTTGTTACTGTGAAAGCCCCATGAAGGACACCTGAGAAAATCCCATCCCATGCCAGAGCCTCCAAACTGCTTTTCCTGCCTCCTGTCTTTTCCCTGTCTCATGACCTGGACACCACGATACTGACCCATCTCCATGGGACCAAGTCCTGCCCCCACATAAAATCCTTCAATAACTTTCCACTGCATCCTCTAGGCAAAGTCCAAGCTCCTTAACATGACAAATACAACCTTCTATTATCTGATCCTCATTACCTTTCAATGTAACCCCTGCTTTCCAATCTGTGCATATCTTTCCTTGTGTAAAATGTTTTCTATCCCTGTACCTTTGTTCATGTTCTCTTCCCACCAGGAAAGAGCCCTTCCTCCTTTCTACTATTAGCTAATTCACCCATTTTGTAAAGGCCACCATTAAATGCCATCTTTTACATAATAAATAAACCCCCTGGGTTGGGCTTGTGTTCCCTTAACTCATATTCCCACAAAATTTGCCCTAATTATGGTTACAGTTTTACCAGATTGTAAGCTCCTGGAAAGCTGGGACATGTCTTTTTTTTTAAAGACATATCTAGTGTCATACATAATAATTTACACATAAGTAGTTATTTAGTAATATTGTTTAAAGGTCTGGGCCATGCATCAGATGATCTAGTATTTGGTTCCACCTCTTCCATTTATTAGTCACATTATTTTAAATAACTGAAATTACTGAAGGTTATTTCCTCCTGTCTAACATGGGAATAATGCCTTTCACTCCCCACACCCCCACCCCCACTTATCTGCTCTCCTCAAGACTTACTGAGGAAAAAGGTAAAACAAATTAAATAATCCATGTTATTTTAAATAATTATAAGATGATAGGCAAACACATAATATCGCTAGAGCAAATATTTAATTTGGTTGAAACCATTTTAGATCACTGTAAAAATATGTTATATATGTAATTTAATCCTTATTCCTTTCAACTAGAATTAGGAGTAACAACAAAATCCATCACAGAACTTGAAGCTTCTCAGAGTTTGCAAAACCCAAGTAAATGAACTTTAAACTTGGAAGGTTCTTAATAATTATCCATCCCTGCTTTTAAAGGGAATGATTCGGACATTCAGAGATACTATGAGACTGGCTAAGTGTAACTCCATTGCATGTATAAGAACTGGGCCTCTAGGTTCCCTGTCTGGCTCTCTCTGTGATGAAACAAGCTAAAATGTTTATTAATTCATGAGTAACATCCAATATATAATAACTTTAATGTTTGAGGGCTTGGAAATTCTGTAATCTTTTGTAATGCCACAATCTAAATCAAATCACTTATAAATGATTCACAAATACTCTATTAAGAACTGATACACTGATAAAAGGTCCCTAGGGTGCCTCCTCAGAGGGTATAAGGTTTGGGACAAACTTACCTCCTGAGTAAAGAGTGGTCACATCTTGTAAAGCTACTAAGAGTGACTGGGGGGGGGGGAAATATGTTTTTTCAAGTGACAACTGCCTTTAACATGGCTCTCAGCACAGCCAGATTTTCCAATTAGAATGAGTCCTGCCCTCAGCCCAGGCAATCCCTGGTGCCTTCTGAAACAGAAAATCTCTAGCGAAGGAGTGGATTCAGCTTGTGCAAGGAGCTAGGAAGCTGAGGTCGAACATCTGCTCTTGGTTAAGATTTTCTGGCTTCCAAGACTTGTTTGTGCGCTGAGCTCCCTTGGAAGCCAAAGTGATTTCTGACCATTCATGAGGCAGATTGTGGTTGGCAAGATTCACTCATTTATTTTACCCAAGTGCAAGGTATTATTCTAGGTGCCAAGAATAAAGAGAGACTAGACAAATGAGGTTCTGCTTCACGTCTGGCTTGGTGGTAATGACTTGTTTATTTGTTTATCGGCAGTGGGTCTGAACTTAAGAGATCTGAAATTTGATTCAACTTTTGCTATTAACTATTGGAAGCCTATGTAACTCAGCTCCCATTTATACTTCTACAAAATAATAACTATAATCTCCATTTATAGGGTATCTGCGGAGATTATACGAGATCCTTGGTGTTTCAGTTTTCTGAAACACATGAGAAGCTACAGAACACAGTCTGTCCCAAAATTATTAAAGCAGCACAAACTGTTTTAATTATATTGACATTGGCTCAATACTTTCAGGACAGACCTCATAGTATGTAAGAGGCTCACTATATGCTACATTTTCCACAGTCTGGCTTAAATCATTTTTTCCAGATGTACCTATTCTTCCCTTCCCACAGAAAGATCCTCCTCAGCCATAGCTGTCTTTGCTTGCTGTCAAGCCATGCATTTTCTTACCTGTTATTCTTTGTTTCTGCTCTTTCCTCCCTAAAATGCCTTCCTATTATTTCTAATGCTATATTTCAGAGATAGAAAGAACTCGGTTCCCAGGGGGCTAGGCAGGTAACAGAAATGCAGCACAGATTGTCTCATATTAATGAATAGGGATTTACAGGAATAGTAATAAAAAAAAGTGTATATTTTTTATACTTAATAGTCACTGCTTGCTAATTACTTTCAAGAGAAAATCAGGCTCAGTAGGACCATGAATGTTGATACAGTTGATGGTGTCTCATAGGTCCCTTAACTGTTAATATTCATTCTTCCATTCTTTTCTCTTTCTGTTCCTTCCAATGGACAGTCTCAATTAACTATCTTCAAGTTTGCTTATTCTTTCTGTGATCATTTAAAATTCTTTTGATCTGTTGAGCTTCTATCACAGATTTTTTATTTCAGTTACTATGCTGTCCAACTCCAGAATTTCTAATTGGTCCTTTTACTAATTTGAAAATATAGTATTTCTCTAACAATAATGAAATAAAATTCAATAACAGAAGGAAATTTTGGAAATTTGTGAATATGTAAAAATTAAACAAGCACCTCTAAATAACCAATGGGCCAAATAAATAACAGTAATATTAGAAAGTACTTAAATAAAAAAAAATAAAACACAATATGCCAAAAATTATGTGGAGCTGAAACAGCATCTTAAATTTATAGCTCTATACACCTGTATTAAAAATCAGAAACAACAAAAAAACACATCTCAAATAGTCTAACATTGAATTTAAGAAATCAGAAAAATTAAGACAAACCCTAAGCAAGAAGAAGGAATAAAGAAAGATTAGAATGAGAATAAGTGAAATAGAAAGGAAAAAATAATGGATATAATCAACAAAATAAAAAACGTAATTCTTTAAAATAAATAACAAAATTGGCTAGCCTTTAGCGTGATTGGTCAAGAAAAAAGGGAAGATTCTAATTACTAGAATCATAAACAAAAGGATTCACCACAACTAATCTTACATTAATAAACTGATAAAAATAATAATATAAAAACATACACCAACAAATTAGATGACCTAGATCGAAGAGGCACATACTTCCAAAAACACAGCCTACCAAAATGAACTCAAAAAGAAATAAAAAATTCAAAAAGTTCTGTACAAATAAAGAGATTGAGTTATTAATCAAAACACTTCCCACAAAGAAAACATATACCATATATCTTTGTAAGTTTTATGAAGTGTTTTAAAAAGAATTACTACATTTCTTCACAAACTATTCAAAAAATAGAAGAGAAAGAGTTTCCAATTCATAAAGAGTAATCCCAGAGCCCTGGTTGGTGGCTCAGTGGATAAGGTGCCAGCTTGTGAACCCAAAGGTCACTGGTTCAATTCCCAGCCAGGGCAACATAATCAGGTTGCAAGCCAAGTCTCCAGCCAGGTCTGTAGCTGGAGGCAGGTGAAAGGCAACCATACATTGAAGTCTCTCTCCCTCTCTACCTCTATCCCTTCCTCTCTCTCTAAAACTAATAAAATCTTTTAAAAATAGTCATCCCAGAAAATAAACCAATATCTATTATGAATATAGATGTAAATTATACATAAAAAAGAAAACATAAGACAAAGTGGAATTTATTCCAGAAATGCAGAGTATTTTTGATATATGAAAATCAACCTGTGTAATTCAAAATATTAATAGGATAAATAAAAATGAATGATCATTTTAATAAAAATCATGTGACAATGTATAAAAATCTTTCATGACAATGTATTCAATAAATAGAAATAGAAGATAACTTTCTTAATCTTAATAGGGAATCTATTAAAAACCCACAGCTATCATGATACTTAATAGTGAAAGACTAAATGCTTTCCCCCTTATAAGGAAAAAGAAAAGACTATTCACTCTGGTCACTTCTGACATTATGCTATAGGTTCAAGCCAGGGTCATTAGGGTAGATAATACAAGAAATCCAAATTGAAAAGGAAGCAGTAAAACTCCATTTGAAAATGGCATCATATTTTATATTGAAAATCCTGAAGAAACTATAAAAACTATTACAACTAATAAAGGAATTCACCTAGGCTATAGAATGTAAGATTAATATATAGAATCAATTTTCATATACTAGCAATAAACAATCCAAACAATTAAACTAATAGACAATTTAATTCATCATAGCATCCAAAAGACTAAATACTTTGAGAACCAATTTCACAAGGCAGGTAAAATACTCGAACACCAAGAACATCATTAAAATAAATTTAAAAAGACAAAAATAAGTGGGACAACATCCCATGTTTATGGGTCAGAAAATAATATGACTGTAATGGCCATATATGCCAAGTTGATCTACAGATTCAACCTGATTTCCATCAAAACCCCAACAATTATTTGAAAAACATGACTCCTAAACCTAGGATTCATCTAAAATTGCTAGAAGCCCTTAAGAGTAAAAATAATATTGAGTAAAAATTGGAAGAAGACGCACATACTTTTATATTTCAAACCTATTACAAAGCTACAATAATCCAACCTAGTGTGTAGAGAGATCGGACTAAGGTCACTGGGGGGAAGTAGGAGGGGCTGTAGGAGGGGTTTGCTCAGGCCATGGGAAGCCATCCAGGAGGGGACTGGACAAGAAGCTGAAGCTTCCAGCCAACGGAAATAAAAAGAGGGCTGGCTTATTGGCGCCAGAGCATTTCTAGCCACTGAGCTGGCTCTCGGGCTCTCCCGCTCTCTCTTCCTCACGGATGCCCAAATGATCATGCCACAACCGTCTGCTTTTCCCAGCGGATGGTATGTGGGATGGGAAGGAACTCCAGGGTCAGGCTGGCCTGGCAGTGGGTGGCAAGGTGATGCTCTTTTTTGGTGTTCGATAGGGATGGGCTCTGAGGCAGAAGTTACGGTTCTTCCAAAACTGTGTAACTTTTATATCTTATGTTGTTCTAGTTTGTAAACTAACCCTATAGAAATAAGATAATTAAAAGTTATGGGGGAAAAGGTAAGAGAACCCAGGCAATAGAGTTGAGCTTTAATTGCTAGGCTTAAGTAATTAAAGCTGTGACTTGATAGGCATAAGTGACTGCTTTTGAATCAAGACTCCTTTCCTTTGTCACCAAACCTTTGCTGCTGGAATTTTGCGTCAAGGGTGGCAGCGGGTAGCGGGACCACAACCTGCTGTTGGGTAACAATATTGGCAAAAGGATAAACATTTACACTGATGGAATAAAATCAAGAAAATCCTGATATGTATGGTCAATTGATGTGCGACAAGAATCAAGACAAGTTTGTGAAGAAATAAGTCTTTTCAAAAAATTGTCAAGGAAAAATGATTATCCAAATCCAAAGGAGTGAACTTGGACTCCTGCTTCAACCCATTAACAATTAAGTTAAAGTGGTCATACACCTAAATAGAGTAGCTAAAATTATGAAATTCTTGAAGATAAACAGGAATGTTTATTACCATGGATCAGGCAATAGACTCGTAGATATAACACAAAAGCACAATAAGCAAAAGAAAAAAAAAAACTGGACCTAATCAGACTGTAAAACATTTGTATTTCAGAAGATATTATCAAGAGAGTGAAAAGACAACCCAAAGATTGAGAAAATATATTTGTAAATAGTATATCTGACAAGTGATTTATATCCTAAATACAACTCAAGAATAGAAAGACAACCCAATTAAAAATGGACTATGTATCTGAATAGACATTTCACCAAAGAATATATACAAGTGACCAATAAGTCCATGGGAAGATGTCCCACATCTTTAGTTATTAGGGAAATAAAAATCAAAACCACAATGAGATGCCAACAACTTCACACCCATTGGGATGCCTATAATAAAACTGATATTAACAAATATTGGCAAAACATGAATAATTTGGAATCCTCATTGCTGCTGAAAATATTAAATAGTGCAGCATTTTTATAAGGCAATTTGGCAATTCCTCAGGTATACGCCCAAGGGATTAAAAATGTATGTCAATGTAAAAACTTGCACACTGATGTTCACCACAGCTTTATTAATAACAACACAAAACTGGAAACAACCCAAATATCCATCAGCTGATGAAAGGATAAACAAAATATGTCATACTCATACAATGAAATATTCTCTCAGCATAAAAGGTGAAATAGTTGTACGTGCTACAGCAATAGTGAACTTTGAAACATTAAGTTAAAGAAGCCAGACAAAAGGGCCACATAGTGTATAATTCCATTTACATGAAGTGTCTAGAATAGGAAAATCCATAGACAGACAGCAGATTAGTGTTTGTCAAAAATTGATGGGAAGAGACAATAGGGAAGAGATTGCTGCTAAAAGATTGAGATTTTTTTTCTGAGGTGATGAAAGTTTTTGGAATTAGATAGTGGTACGAGTTGCACATTCTGTGAATACACTATAAACCATTTGATTTAACCATTCACAGGGGTAAAATTTATTGTGAATTGCTACTTTATAAAAGTGATTTTTTAATGTTATTCATCATAATCACAAGGTCTACTACAATGTGTGTAGCACATGGATGATTTTTATTAATAGAATTTTGGAAGATGGTATAAGTTAACACATTGTTGACTGGTCACAAAATACTCATTTTCATGCCCGAACATTGTTGACTGATAACAAGTTAATGCATGCTTGTACTTGCATTAGCTTTTGCTATAAAAGTGCTGGTCAACAATGTGTTAAGTGCCTGGGAGTTAGAACACCTAAGGAGGGTCATGTTTGGTGGTTTAAAATACAAGTTTCTATTCTAGTTCTTCTTTCACAGTGGATAATGAAGAATGGTTGTCAACTGAAATGATTCCAAAAAGACTTCAATACTTTAGAACAAGTGTCAAGAACCTCTTCTGGTCTTTCAATTTCTCACCAGCAACTTAGTGAATTTTTGAGTTATATCACAGTTCTAAATTATCCAATGGGAAAAAAAATAAGAAACAGAAGGTCTGTCATGGCCTTCATACATCTCATTTTAAAAGCAGTGTGACCATGGGGAGTCATGTACACAGTATCCTTTTTCATGAGTCATTCTGCAAGAAGGTCAGACTCTCATGCACTATAAAATTATGCCGCAAATGTACTCTTAGGTTTCCCAATGGACACTGATTAGGATGAATCTGGCTTTCTAAAAATAATAAAGAAATGCTTGCAAGGAGGGAGAATGAAGAAGATAGGTAATTAGGAGATAAGTTGAAGATAATAACTTGAGTCTTACATCATTCATGCAATAACTGTACCCAAATGCATAAACCAGACTCTACATACCTTGTAAGAATGAAAATATTCAATCAATTCAACACTTATTCAAAGAATCCATGAAAATTCTAACAACTAGGAGTCTTCTGCTTGGAGACACTCTTTTACATGGAAGAATCTCAGTTTGGGAAGGGATTTGAAAAGTTATCAGGCTCAATTTCTCATTTGTGTTAGGATACCACTTTCCCTATCCCCAGGAAGTGGTAACCTTCTTAATAGATGGCATTTCTTGATACTGAATTTATTAACTCTCATGACGACTCATCTCTGAAGATTTGAGTATTCATTCTGCATTAAAGTAACTAATATTTACTGAGATCCCCCTTCAAGCCACCAAGCATTAAGGGTGCAGCTGCCAATAAACTGGACAAAGACCCTGATCCTATGCAGTTTTCATTCTAGCGGGTAAGGAGTGGAGACAGGTATAAATAACTGAACAAAACATATTTTGGTTGATGGTAAAAAGCTATGGGGAAAACAGAGGAAAGGAGATAAAGAATGGTGGGGCAGCTGCTATTGTATACATAGTGGTCAGCACAGGACTCTCTAACAAGATGGCATTCGGGCAAAGACAGTGTAAATACTGTACATGGACTAAACCCAAGTACTGCTACGAATTCACTATGTGGCCTTTGAAAAAACTTCCCCTAAGATTTGTTTTGTTTTTTCAAATATAAAATAATTCAATTATAGGTCCCCTTCCAGCTCGAAGACACTAGCAGACAAACAGGGGATAAGGCCATTACTCAAGGGCAAGTGAAATATGAGTAAACAGCGTAGCTATATATGGAAGGAAAACTGCTGATCAGTTTCCTGGTCTGTAATAAAATCTTCCCCTCCATTCAATGTCAGAGTAACTCAAGGTCAGAGTTTCTCACCCATCTCTTTCTTCCTCACCTAGAACAGCTCTCTCTACAGCTTGCACTCAGCAGATGCTTCTGTTTTGGTCAATGTTTGTTCTTTTTTGCCAGGACTCAAGTGGCTTCATTTCAAGTGGAGGAACTGGAAGCAATCATAGTGTGGCTCAAGTTCACTGAGCATGAACACTGCTTGCGAGGGTCTATGGTATAGACTAGTAGTTCTCAAACTTGGCTATATATTTAAATTATCTAGGAAGCCTTTAAAAATACCCATGTCCAGGCTGTGACCCAGAAGACTTCATCAGAATCTCTCAAAGTTTATTTCATGTCTCTCAGGTGATTATAATAGGCAGTTACAGCTGTGAAGCTTTGTTTAGGTAAAACAAAAGAAAAAACAAAAACTTGGTCTTGGTCTTTGACAGTATGCACATCTGGGCTTAACATCTGATTTCACCACTCGCTGGGTGTTTGCCCTTGAGAAAATGTCTTCAATTGACTCTCATTTTCCTTATCTGTAGAACCAAAAATACTTAATACATAAATGCCTAAACAAGTAAGCAATTCATAATTGATACACTTTCACTAAGGTTTATATTAAGTTCTTATCTACCAAATTCCTCACTTTACAGAATTCTGCACTAGCTCTAGGCAGATAAATGAATAAGGCATGTTCTTAGGAGCTCATAATTCTTATACAAAGCACCAAAATGGAAAGACTTGGAGAAGATAAAAGACAATTTAAACAGATAGCACTAGCCATCTATCCATAAGAAAGGACATCATGATAGTCTGAATATGGTCAGAATTTTCAAAGACAGATGTCTGGTTATCCACTGCCCCACTACAAACTATCCCAGATCATAATGGCTCGAAGTGGCAGGGTTCATTATCTGTTTGTAAGCCAAGAATCTGGGACGGGTTAGCTGTGTCCTCTGACTCAGGGTCTCTCACATGGCTACAAACTCAAGGCTCAGTGGGGAAGGAGTTGCTTCTTAGCTCATTCACAGAGTTATTGGCAGGATTCCCCACCTCAAGGCTGTTGGACTGAGACCTCCATTCCTTGTAATCTGTTGATTCCACAGAACATCTTACAACAGGACAGTGAGTAAGCAAGTGGGCAGAAGAGAGGAACAGGGAATGAAAAAGGACTGGAAAAATGGATGTCATGGCTTTTGGAAACCTAATCATGGAAGTGACATCACATCACTTCTGCCAGGTCTTATTCATGAGATGTAAATCCTGAGATCCAGCCTACACTCAGACAGGATTTCCCAAACACAGGAACCAGGGGGTAGAGACCATTAAGAGCTATAACAGCAACTGCCTACCATAGTAGATGCCTGAAAGTGTTGTTTATTCAAGTAACTATTTGCTCTTGCAGGAGAGATTGCAAATGGAAATCTCATTTCCATTTCCAGGATCAAAAGCCCACCCTCCCCCATGGTTGCTCTAGGAAATTTATTGCAGTCCTACTATGTGCACAGCACAGTTCTAAGAGCCAAGGGGTACTTTTCAAATGAATGAAATAGTAGTAGCTGCCTCCTAAAGGCTCACTAGCAAATGAAGAAAACAAGCAAAACAATAAATTTTATCATGGAGAAAATATGTGCTATGGTATTATGAGTTAAGAAAAAACTCATGACTGGGAATGGAATAAAATTTGAGCTCCACTTTACTAATATAAAAGACTTGGAGAAACGTGTATTTGAGAAGGGCAACCAGGGTAGAATCAGCTTGAACAAAGACATAGTGGCAGGAAAATTAAGAGAATCTTCAGGAACTTGTGAGGATAAAGTGTAGGAGTCAAAGTAATGAACAGAGACATAAAGTTGAATCTAGTTAACTAGAGATAAAGTACTGTAGAACTGAGTGGAAGGCCCACTGAATATTTGAGAACCAGACACTGATATAATAAACCCATGTTTAGGACAATCAGAGAGGTAGCAGGGTAAACAAGAGACTGGAGTGGGGGCAACTGAGGTGGCAATGGGGGGTGTGATGCTTGAATCAGGGAGGCCACTTAGAGAACCTTTGAACTTCTGCAGCCAGTAGGGAAAGGGGTCTCTTTGTAGGCAGGGGAGGTGGGAGTGGAAAGGACAGGGAAGGTCTGAGAGGTCACTGTGGACTCGGTGTTCGAGCAAAGTTGAGGATATTTCTTGATTCAAATCTTTGAATCACCAAACACTCCAGATTTTAATACTTCGATGACTAGATTCCTAGCAACATAGAGGGAGCATCTGGAAATATAAAGCAAGATAAAGAACGTGTTCTCTGGGTCATTCACTCCTTTCACATGGTTCTCTCATGAACAACAAGTTCCTCTTTGTCAGGGAAAAGAGAGCTGAAATGTTACAGTGGATTGCGCCTCTGTTGTCCGTTTGCAGAGATAATAAACACAGGGCATAGCTTCCAAACCACCTGGGAGTGCAATGAAAGAGTCAGAAATCAAATTCAGGTCTGCTTGATCCATTCCACTCCTTTCTGAGCTTTGAATCTTTGAGGTTCTGGATTGTCATGCTGAGCAGATTATATTACACCCTATAGACCGGGAGCAGCTAAGGCAACTGCATTTTTTTTCTCATCTTTGTGTTTCATTTTGCAAGGGCTCTCCTTTGAGTTGGTTACAAATTCATCGCTTCATGGACAGGACGACTCCATTAATGGATTTAACATAGCATGTCTAATGAATAAGAATGAACCCAAGGATTGCAGGAGAAAGGAATGTCTATTTTCATCCAAGGGCGCTTGAAGAAGCCAGAATGGAATTTAGGTTTGGCTCTCAGGAAAGAGCACATGTCTTTACTGTACTGCAAAGTCACCATGCAGAGAGGAATATTTGGCTGGTGATTCAAAACCAGCACCAGGAAATACCTCCATGGAGAAAGCAGAGAGAGGGATAAGAGGGGAATAACTGAGTAATTGAGCTCTAGAAATAGTGGAGCTGGTGCCAAGCTCTACCAGGTTTTCCCAATGTCCGATGTTCAGGCAACCTGGGAACCTGGGCAGGTGTGCACAGACCATGGAATGACCATGGGGAGAAAAACCTGCCTCCTTGTAACCCCACATCCATAGACCGCATTTTGTTCAATCTGTCAAGAACGTTTTACCGTCCAATCTCTCTTCTCTGCATCTACTTGCTGACTTTATTTAGACTCAGCTTGTCTCCTTCCTGCCTTAGGTTTTTCCCAGAAGCTGACCCATAGGATGTAAAGGTACAGTTTATTTCAGAAGTGATCCCAACAAGCATGGACAGGGAGTGCAGGTGCAAGAAAGGGAAGGGGAGTAACCCAGTAAAGGGTGTAATTATGAGCAGGTTACTTCTGTAGGCTATTGGGCTCAACGATACTGAGGACCTCTGGGAGAACATGCGGGCTGAGCCTCAGCGATATTACCCTGGAGGGGCAAGGAAGCAAAAGTATTCATACTCTTAAGTTTCTGTTAATCATTTGTTGCTCTCAGAGGATGTCAACTTCCCTGATCTCCTGGCCAGCCCTTTGCAGAGGCTGAGTGCCCAGGGAACACCCAGGGGAGGCGAGTGCCACATGGTTGCAGCTAGAAGTCACCGGCAGGTGCTGGAATGCCCGGTGATGGGAGGATAAGGCAGGGCAGCCACAGCTTCAGGTACACCTGGCCAAAGGCCTCCCCACAGCAAGGCCCAACCTGCTCCTCTTTAATTATGTATGTACTAGCATGTACCCTGTCACAGCCACCGGGACACGACACTCAACAAGGCAAACGTGTTCCTTACGCTTCCTACATTCAAGCAGAGGAGACATATAATTAAGCCAGCGATTCCACCCAAAATTTGTAGTATAAAAAGTTTTCAAATATACTGAGAAGCTGAGCGGAGTGTATAATGAACAGCCAATTACCCATCATTCAGTGGGATAGCAATTGCTAGCACTTTGTCATCTTTGCTTCATCTTGTTTTGTGACTTTGATAAATTATTTTAATGTAAATTATAGATGTTATAACATTGATTTCTGTGTACTTTATAGTGTGCATCTTTCTAAAACAAAACAGAACATTACCCTGTATAACACAATACATAACAGTATTATAGCTAATGAAGCTAATTTCTAATGTTGAATACCCATTGTTATATTGATAGACAATATAGTTAGAGAATGTACAGACTGGTCCTCTGTCCAGTCCAGTACTCTAGTTTTATGTCCTGTAACTTGTGGCACGGATGTGATGATGGAGAATTAATTTCACTGAAATGGGAGTCAAAAGGCCTGGTTTTAAGATCTGCCACTAACTTGATGACTAATCAGTTTTGTCAAGAGATCAAACTGGCTTCAACAAAGAATGGAATTTACAGGCTCACATAACTGAGAAGTCCAGTTACAACAAGAGTAATTGTATTTACAAACAGCTATGTCGCACTTACTGCATGCCAAGCCCTGCTCTAAAGACACACACAGAATCCCTTTATCTCTCACAGTGATCTTACTAGGTAGGTTTACATTCGTGATCTTCATTTTACATAGATGGGCTGGTTGAAACACACAGACTGAGTGACTTGTTCAAGGAGGTCACATAGCTTGTTATTCAGACTAGGGCAGCTGATGACAAGGTTGGTTCTGTGGACTCAAATTCTATCTACAGGACTCAGTTCCAAGCTCTCCCCCTTATTTTTTGGCTCCGTTTTCAAGCAGAACTTTTTCTGATCGAAGCATGGCTTTCATTTACACTACCTTTGACTGCCAATCACCCCAGCAGAAACTATGTCTCTCTTCCCAACAACTCTCCATGCAAAGTTTCTAATTGATTTTGATTGTCTCTGATTACCTGGATTGAGTTCCCAGGCATTGAGGGCTTTATCATCCATCAGTGATAAAGCCAGTCTGTGAAATCAGCGTTCACTCCCAGCACCAGGACTTGGTCAGCTCCTCTTATATAGATGGAGAAGGAGGGAGGCAGGGGCTTCTCCCAAGGCAACCAGGGTACCATGACTGGAAGGATGGGAACTGAAGGCTGCAGGACCAAGTTGCTCAGAAACAACTCTGGATCGCAACAAGAGCTGGCTGCACAAAGCCCCAGTTTTCTTTCAGCTGCAAAGCAGAGGTAGTGGAATACCATCTCTAGAGAAGCCTTTTATCTCCAGTCACCTACGTTTTTACCAATGAGGAAATAACAGCTGAGAGATGCAAAGGTATTGGCTCAAAATGCGGAGAAAGTTAATGAGGTGAAAGCTGAGATTCATCACTCCCGGACCAGTGCCTATTCCTTTGTGTTGCGTAGCCACTGTGAGGTGGAGAGACCTTACAAAGAGTCTGCAAAAAAGTACAATTGCTGGCATCGGTCCTGGGCTTGGAACATCTCTGGCTTTGCAAAAGAGGAAAGGATTTTGATACAGTTATCAACCTCATCTGGAAGGTGAATATTAGGCCAGTAATTTTTAATAAAACCCCAAAGCATAGAAAAGTAATTTTTCAGAGGATCCTGCATGATTAACCTGAGTGTCCATAGGAATGCAAGGCTGGCACTGCCAGGGAATATTTGTCTGATGCCATCAAAGGAGGTAATGGCACAGGCAGCTTCCCTGGCACGACATCAAAGCTGATGACAAGTGAACGCCCACCCACTCTAAGAGTGCCTGGATCTGTACAAACTCGTGTCAGTATGCATGTCTGTCACTTTGAAGTAAACTCTCCCAGGTAATCAACTCAAGGACCACCTCTCATCTTGGGCTTGAAAATAGAATCTGTAAGCTTCAAACAAAAATAAGCAATGGGATATTTGTTTTGTCCCAGCCTTTGGCTGGAGGACTTCTCTAAAAGACAGGGTGAAAATATTGAGACAAAAATGTTAGCGAACTTCATATGGTTGGTTAGATTCTTGTTATTTAAGAAGCAGGAATTCACTGGAGTTACAAGAAAGGGGCCTTGTATGTTCTCTTTTTCTATTTATTCTATTCACTCTTGCTTGGCCGATTTCCTGTTATAATAAGTCCAATCACAAAGGAAGCCAGTCTGATTGGTACTTGGTAATTGTCAATCACTCTTTAAATCAAACCTCCATGTATTATAGATAGAAGCTATAACTGACAGTTCCCCACCCTGTCTAACATTGGCCATCCCTATACCAAATACATTTAAGGGGTTCTTTCTAAAGAAGAAGAGTAGGGTAGGGAAGATCAAACGGAAGATGTGAGAACAATAAGACTTCATGACAGCTTAGCCTGGTACACCTGTTTTACTTCAGCCACAAGTCAAAAACTGATTCCCAGTATTTTCTTCTTATGGTCATGTCAAAAATATGAAAACAAATGTTTGCACAAATGTTATGATCCTATTAAAGTGAGACATTTGTAAATATCTAGTCACACTATGGTACAGAAATTTTCCTTTTGCCCTTCCAGATCAATAGCATTTTGGTGTAAAAAGATTTCTTCTCTCCTCCCTTATTTCTTACACAAAACATTCAACAGCATGTTTACCAAGTTCCACACCCCAACTGCAATCAGTCTCATTGCCATTTACCCCTCACTGAAGTACAACATTATATGGTAGAAATGAAAATGCAGACCTACTATTTATTAAGCATCTACTTAGTACCAGAAACTATGCTATAAGGTCATCTATCTTCTGTCTCCATATATTCTAACAACAATCACAAAGTAGATCTTAGTATTCTTGTTAGATAAAAAAAATTAAACCTCAAAAAGTTAGTCAACATTTTTCAGATCACATAGCTCAGCCCTGGGATTCAAAGCCGGTCTATATACATGCCTCACCATCCATGTTTCATCTGCACATTCTTGACTCCTTTCACATCTCTTCCCAGTGCCTTGCACAGTATTAGGAAAATAGTTGTTGGAATCAACAACACATCAATATCAGACTCTCATGATCATCTATATAAAAAGGTTCTGTGATCAACTAAGTTGGATATTTCTGCATATTTCTCTCATAAAATTCATAATACCATTGGCATAGTAAAGAACCTAAAATGTCCTAAGTGATCTAGTTTAATTTGGCCAGTACTTTCTAAGTTAACTTGATCACAAGAAGGCTTTTTTCAGACAACATTCATTAATGTCTCCTGCACACAGATTCCCATGAAATACTCTGGGGAACACAACACCACATCATATTATCTTCCCTAGCTTTATGAATGTCAATGCTGGTTAAGAAATGAAATTGTCACTCATGAATGACAAGACTGACTGAGAAGAAAGAAATGATTCCTGGTAGTACTCACAGCTACTGACTGATGAAGCAGGCGCTAGAGGTCAGAGGTTGGAACTCCTGGATGCTAATGAGTATGTTAATGAAACCTTGGCAGAAAGGTGCCATACATCTTTGCTCTTATTTTCTGTTCTCCTACTCTGGGATGTCATTAATGAGTCTCCACCACAAAATCTTATCATCTAACAAAGGAACTGCTCTCTGAAACTGATCACTCATCTCTCATTCTTGCTCTCTTTTTTTTTTTCCCTCAGCACTTAGAAAAACACAAAAGGAAAAATAATGTCATTCCCCAATGTTGTGCTGAAGGCTGCTATCTCTAATAAAATGGGCACCTCTTCATGTTGAACATGGATATGATTCAACATCAATTTCTTAACACAAATCCATATACTTAAAATAGCCTCTACCATATTGTACTGGCACACAAGAAGAAAATTCTTATTTGCCATATCAAATTTAGAGCACAATTTTGTCTCTCGCCTGTCCCCCTTCCTCATTCTTTATTTTGTTCATAAAGGTGCCAGATATAAACCATGTTTCTTGTTCTTAAATTTATCAGGGCACCTAACAGATGACTAAAATGCTATGTAAAACTGTGGACTTGAATCATGGCATTTCCGCACTTCAGCAGACAAGAACAGGGAATCTCCAAACTTTAAAATAAAAAACAAAAAACAAAAAAACCCTGAAAAAGTGTGAGTCAAAGAGCTAAATGTGTAGAAAACATATGGTAGCAACAAGTTTGGGGCCCTGTGGCCTCAAAGCCTTAAGGAACATGGGAATACAATTGCATCAAGTCCGTTTTATCAGCAAGTGAGAAGCCTTGGTAAAAAGAACCAAGCCCTTAAAACCTTTCTTATTCCTCTGAGACCAAGAGAACCTCTGGGATGTAGCACTGTATGTATTGGTGGACATTTTCTTCAACTTGTGACCGGAAGACAAGTTAAATTTCTAGGATCTTTTCATTCCTCCAAGGCCTGCTTTCTCTTCCTTCTAAACATTTAAAATCCCACTGGGGACTGCCAAAGGATGTGCACATCCTCTTATAACATACCCAGATCTGAGGTATAAGGCTGAAAGAAATAATTTCCTAAAAAGATGAGTTGAGCAAATCTCCCAGAAGTTGAACCAAACACACCACAGTGGACAGTGGGTAAAAAAAAAACAAAATGAAATAATAAATCCAGGAAGTTCAATATCTGAAATAGAACTCCAGAAAGAATCATCTGAGAAAGTAGAAGGGAAGAAAAAAAGAATGAAGTTCGATGGTAATAATTTCCAGAATAGAAAGACATAGGTCCTCAGGTTAAAAAATTGTAGGCTCAGGCTCAGCACAAAAATGTTTCAAGACCCACTCTAAGGTATGTGATAATGAAAATAATTTTTTTAAATATTTTATTTTTAAAGAGAAGGATAGGGAGGGAGTAAAAGAGGGAGCTAAATATCAATTAGTTGCCCCTGCATGACCTGAACTGGGGCCTGGCCCCCAACCCAGGCATGTATCCTGACTTGGAATCGAACCAGCCACCTTTCAGTTCACAGGCTGCCACTCAAGCCACTGAACCACACCAGCCATGGCTGATAATGAAAACGTTAAAACACCTGGAAGGAAGAACTGTACAGCCGTTTTGCCAAATCCAATGTACAATTCTCAATTATCATTTTTCTTGACCTATCTGTTGCTTTTGACACAATTGTTTCCTCCTCTTAAAACATGTTTGTCAGTTGATTTCCATGCAGTCCCATTTACTTCCTATCTTTGTCTCCTATTTCTTTTTTATCTCCCCCTCATATTTCTCAGCTCCTCCACATCAGCAGCCCTTGGAGTCACTCTCTCAGAATTTCATCCAAGCTCACGGCTTCCATGCATCACCACATTAATGACTCTTGAATCACAGGTCTGGTCCTGATCTATTCCAAGAAGTTTTTTTTTTTTTTTTTTTTTTTTTAAGATCTTATTATTTTTAGAGAGAGGGGAAGGAAAAGAGGCAGAGAGAGAGAGACATCAATGTATGGTTGCCTTTCACCTGCCTCCAGCTACAGATCTGGCTGGAGACCTGGCTTGTGACCTGGTTATGTGCCCTGGCTGGGAATCGAACCAAAGATCTTTGGGTTTGCAGGCCAGTACCTTATCCACTGTGTTTAAAACTATCTTCAACCCTAGCTGGTGTGGTACAGTTGGTTGGACATCTTCCCACAAAACAAAGTCACTGGTTCGATCCCCGGTCAGGCATAAGCCTGGGTTGTAAATTCAGTCCTGGGTCAAGGTGGGTACAAAGGACAACCAATCAATATTTCCCTTTCATATTGATGTGTCTCTCCCTCTCTTCTTCCTAAAATAGGAAGAAAAACTGACCATCTATAGGAAATTGATCAAAATAGCCTTTTGAAAGTCCTAGGAAGTCAGGTCATGTGTGGAAGGCACTAGACCACTGATAGTCAATGTAGTCAAATTCATTCCCTTTCCAGAGCAAGTATTTTGCAAGGCCTCTTATCAAGTACTTGTTTAAAACTCTCTTAACAGTTTTCAGTTCTTTTTAATTGAAGGTCCTGGCCTAGATCAAGGGTGGTCAAGTTAACGGCCAAAAGGGAAGATGGGTAATGTAAATTGAAGGGTGAGTCAGATGTAAAGAATACATCAGGCTGGTGCAAATATTATGAGTAGAGAAAAATAAGGCGAGGTAATGGCACAAGGGGCAGTTGATCCCTGGCCTTAATGTAGGAGGCACAGAGGGAGGAGGGAGACCAGAGAGGGAGCAAGGCTCAAGTCTCCGACAGGAGGAGAGGGCTACTGAAGCCCGTCTATTTATCAGAAAAGGGCCTTGTCAGCCCAGCATGGCCGTACCTTTCACTTTTTCAACATAATCCAAAAAGTTGTCGTTTCAAAATGTGAATTCAATAAATTATTAAATGCTGGTTCACATCTGTTAAAAATACAATCATAGTATATTACGATTTGAACTAGCCATATGTTAAATGGCTACCACGTTAAACACGGCAGATGTGAAGACTAAAGAAGACCAAACAAAACATGCACGTTAGATTTCACTCGTAGGTCTCTAGTTTGCTCCCACTCCTTTCGCTTCCATCTCAGAAGGGTCATTCTAATTCAAACTATTACGTTACCTTTATGGGAGGAATGTTAAAGAGGAAATTCCTGGAATTATAAAGAATGGTTGTGAGAATGATAAGAAGTTAGTCCAGAAGGCTGGAATCTGGTGCCTTTCATTTCAACATGAAAGTCAGCTCGAAGATTGTTTAAAAAGCTAAATGGGTCGTCTGTTTAAATTAGCCAGCACACCAAGGCAAGGGTAAAACAAGTCCAGGACTTTCTTGCCCATTTGTTTATTTACTTTTTTAAGGGGACAGGATGCAAGGCCTAAATGTCCCTTCCATAGCGCACCACCCGTGACATTGTTTATACTTTCCCCTTTGCAGTGCTTCCAGACACACTTTAAAGAAAAGCAATAAGCGGAAAGGAAAAGGGAAGTCACAGGAAAGCAGGAGGAACATGAAGTGTCTGCTCCGAAGGGTGTGGGTAGAGCTTTCCAGCCGCCCTTGTTTCTTATTTTTTATTTATTTACTGATGTATTTTTACAGAGCAATAAACTTCACCCTGCATCTGGCGTGTGCTTCCTCGGAAGTAGGGTGCCATAAATCTCTTCTATCAAGGATCCTGGCATCAATGGGGTGAAGAGGCAAGTGATGTTTCCGTTAGGCCTGCAGCTTCCGGTCTGCTCAGTTATCGGCAGGGGAAGGAAGTCGGAGCGGCAGGATACAGGCAGGTTAGAAATAGTTTATGGGATGCTCAGAAACAATACCCAGCTCTCCTGGAAGGCCGGTCTTCTCCGGGCTTTTCCAAGTTCAGACAAGGGGTCTGTTCGAGCTAGGGCCGTGGGAGGGAAGGCAGCCTATTTCCAAAACAGATCTTTTGTTGTCCTGACCCTCACGTCCAGCATGGACAGCAGCCCAGGGGAAGGAGAACACACTTTGAAGTTAGATAGACGTGAGTTATAATCCTGGATCTTCCAGTTGTTAGCGTCCCAATTTGAGGAAAACTTCTTTCTTAGATACTATATATTTTCTCACAGGCAAAATGATGTGATGAGTATTTGCCAAATGCGCTTTTTGCAAAATGAAATACCATGATGAACGTAAAGTAGAAAGTGCATCGCCTTGTTATAAATATTCGATAAACTTAAGATTTGTTCTTTTTTCTATGAGAACAAAAATATGGCTCTTAGATACAGCTGCCTGCGTAGAAAGTTTTTTTGAAAGGTACCAGGCAACGTGCTTAGTAACAGTATCTTTAACCCCAGGTCTCCATGATCAAAGACTCAATACTTGGTCAAATTTTGTATTAGAAAAGCTTAGAATTGGGAAGTTCACTAGATAGTGTCTACAGTGCTGGTTTTATCTTGCCTCAGTCTCCTCCCAACTGATCTGCAATGATGAGGTAGGTGTTCATATTATCCTCATTTACCAGATGGAAAAACGGAGGCTCAAGGCAACCAATTTGCCCAAGGTCACAGCTGTTAAGTGGTTAGTGTAAGCTTAGGAACTACCTCGGCGTAAATTCTGAGACTGAAAACACAACTGCCATGTGGACCAAGAAGAAGGAGGATCTTCTTTTCTTTGACCAAAAAGAGCCTGAAAGTGCTCAGGTAAACCTCCACCACGTGGCATGCAGAGAAACCACGTGGCAAGCTGTGAGGGTGCCTTGCGGCAGCTTCCTCAAAGATTCTCTTGGTCAAAATGCCCTTCCAGTAGCTTAATCTTGAGGCCAAATCCCCGAAGACTGGCTGCCTTTCCAGGCTCTCCGAGAATGAAATCTTTAAGTGCAGCAGGCTGGCTGGGAAGACAGTATTCTTCTCCCACTTGCCCTGCAGCCTTCTCAGCCTTTAATCTCCCTCACCCCAAAATATTTCTTTTCAAATCTGGGACACAATGCCTGCACTCCTCTTGTGACCCGGACTAAACGTGAGCTCCGTCATGAAACTTCTCCTACGGACTTCCACCATTCCTGGCACAACCGATTACCGTAAGGAACAGAAGAATGTGAGAACCAGATGGACCTGCGTTCGACTCAGGGCTGGTAGCTAGCTGCCATGCTGGGGAAGGCCCCGAGCTCCGCACACCTCCACACCCTCTTCTCTGAAATTCTCTAACCAGCCTCAGTGGGTAGGAGCCAGACTGAAACCAGCGTCACTTTCATGATTCCAGTGCAGTGACTGACACCTACAGAGTGAAATGTTGTCCAGCTGAATCTCAAAATCGTTAAGTGAAAGTTACCAGGCCCCCACAGAGCGTATGGTTCAATTTATCTCAAATCCTAGACAAATACAAATCGATCTATAGTGAATGGAAGAATATTGTCTGTCACTGGGGGATGGGAAGGGAAGGGAGGCATTCCAAGTCATGAGAGAACCCTGAAGATGATGGATACGTTCATTGCCCTGACTTCTGTGATGGTTTTAGAGGCGTATAGTAACATGAAAACTCACAGTTGTGCTCATTAGACAATTTAACGACCACAACTGCATGCGTATCTGGGCTAACACGATTAAGTGGTAAAGCCAAGATGGTAACTGTCTGACCCCCGAATCCATGCACTCTCACGCCTTCTTTCTTTCTTGTTTGGACTCGTTTGACCCAGGCCCTGAAGCAGGAGTGGAGCCCCAGTGTGCAGGAGGGAGAATGAGGTAGTGGAAAAGGAGCTGGGCCGGGAATTAATAAAACCAGGGTAGGCTGACTCATGGACGTGCAGCAGAATCGAGGAAGAGACCATAAGAGCCTGAAAAGTTACTTTATCGTTGACTCCCAAGCAGCTCTCAGAGCTTCACTGGGAGGCCGAGTTCTCAGCTCCCATCCTTCTAGGGTGGGATTGGGGGGGGGGGCAGGGGGGCGGGGGCCCAACACCGATACAAAGTGCCACCATCACCCACAACCTCCTTGGTGCGGGCACAATTAAAGGCCATTTTCTTGCTTCCTCCACAGCACTTAAGGGCATCTAAAAGTGTCTTGTTTACTTCCAAGTTGACAAATTCATTTTCTGTCATGCCCTGCCTAGCTCATACCGTTTTCCCTGCCAGCCGCACTGCAGGCGCCTCCTGAGTAAACGCGTGTTGAATGAATGAGTCAATGAATTCATCCCTTTCTATTTTCGGTTGTGCATTTCGTTCAGGGCTTGACGATCTCCCCAGATACTACTTGCCAATAACTTTTTCCCTTAATTTCTAATCCCGTGTCTGCTAACGCGGAAATTAAATCCAGATGTGCCTGAATCACCCGCCCTGGACTCACCAGAATTTGGTGTTGTAAGGGCGTTGACTTTAGTTAGCTAATGCCCAGAGAGGGACACAAGCGGCCCCCAGAGATAGAGGGTTAAACAGAGGAAAGAGGGAGAAGTTGTATCCCTGGTTGGAGTTTTGGCAGGAGTTGGTGTGGGTGGAGGGGATATCTAGTGGCCTCTGCCCTTAGTTTCCTCCGGAAACCTCCAGCAGTTGGTCCCACTAAGAAATGTTTGCCAACAGGTCTAGTGACACCTACCTGAGTCCGTCACCCTCGGCAATGCCAGGGTAGGCTGCCACCTCCCATCCTCTTTACTAATTCGGCTTGGTGCATCGCTTTGGGGTGGAAGTCAGGTGGGAATGTTAAGATGCGGTCGTCATTCAGGAACAGATCTTTCAAGGCAAGATGGAGAAAGAGAGAAAGTCTCTGTGGAAACTACCAACTCGGTTTTTGGTTTGGTGGGTTTTGCTTTGGAGGGGGGTTAGTATGGGTTGGAGGAATGAATTGAGCTTGCAAACAAGACAGACTTATGTTTCAATTCTACTATTATTTTCTCATTCACTGGGAGTGTCCCCTTTAGTCATTATATAAATTGTGTTTCTTTTTTATTTAAAAAATTAGAGGTACAATAGTGAACAGTTGTGATGATACAATGAGATATGTTTGTAAAGAGCACATCGAAATATCCAGCACATATTAGAAATATTAGGAGACAGAGGAAACGTTTTAAATAGTATATAGAAAGGAAGGAAGGAAGGAAGGAAAGAAGGGAACAGAAGGCAAGGAGAGAGCGAGGGAGGGAAAGAGAAAGAAAGGACAGGCAGTGATAAGCTATTAAATGTTTAACAATGTAAAAACTGATTCTGTGAAGTGTCAATTAATCAAAGTCAATCCTGGATTTGTAGTGTTTGCCAATTTACATGGTATAAATATTCCTACCATGGCCCCTTACAAGCTTTCAATACGAGGTCGACCAGCTCACAACATTGCTAAAACATGCTACACTTCTTCCAGCTGTATAGGACAATCTACCTTCGCATCCCTGCAGAACAGCCCCAAAGGCCACGGTTGTTGAGAAAGTCAACAATGGTCAGTTCACCAACGAGTTGATCTGATTCAAAATACAGTTTCAATGCAAATGAAGTCCCCAAATACAAATTCCACCTTTTTAAAAAGGTTGCTGTACTTACTTAAAGCTGTGATATGCAAAGAACATTAGAAAAGTGTATCTGTTTAATTTACTCTTTGGGTCTGATAATCTGGGGTTCCAGGATTTACAAGAAGATGCCGGAGACCATTACAGTGCTTTCTGGGGAAGAGTCAGGCAGGCCTCGTATCAGGACCCCTTTGCAGTCTAACGAATCATCTGCAGACCTGTTGTTAAACTCTTCCTGAGCTGCTCAAGTGAATTCCCCTCTTCTGAGTTCTTAAGCACTTTCTCCAGGATAAAATGCAAATACAATCTTAAGAGAAGACTGTATTTTGACCATTATCATCCATTACTACCTCAATATTTGATTTGCTTTTTTTGCAACTAACCCTTTAGCAAAAATCTGAGAGAAAGAGGAATATGGCAGGTAAGTTATAAGAAGGGCTCTGAAGGGTAACAATTACCATAGCTCCAAGGTCACTGGAAGGAGCCTGGGCCTGGGTGAAGTGTGGCCATGGTGGGTCCTGAGCCACCAGGAAATAATGAGATGGCCTTGGTCACATGCATGAGGGGACATGTGAGAGGAGATCCTATGAGACCCTGAGTTTCATTTAGGCTTCCATATTTTTTAGTTAAAAATAAAGAAGCCTCTATCCTTCCTCTTTGTGAGGTATCAGGCAAATCACCCATCTGATTCTGAAAAGCCACCTATAAAAAGTGAGTACTACGTCAGAAAATTCTTGGGAGTTTCCAATGACATAACATCTGCCTTTGGGATGAGAAGGAGAGTTAGCTCAACTACTGTGTATTTTCTGGATTTCTTTCTCATTCACCATTTTCTTCTGTAAGGAGTAAATGGAGATAGTGAGACAGGTAAATACTGCGTGTATGTCAATCTGGGTTAGTGAGTTGCAATACGGATATCTGAGTTCAACTCAGTGGGCAAAGGAATGCTTTCTTTAAAATCACATGGTTTTATTTAAGTTCTTTGAAGGGACCGGCCTAGACTAGGAAAATCCTGACTTTGCCTTGAGTGCTGGTTTCAGACACTGAGCCTTTAATGAAAGCTTGTCCGGTGGGAGCCAGTGCCTCTCCACTGTTTTTAGTGTTTTTTGTTTATTTGTTTGTTTTTTGTCTCTACTCTAAGCACAGGTCCTGTGCTGCCTTGCAGCATTGTTCTGCTAAGCCTGGGCTGGTAGAGCATGACTTTTTGCTTGGAAGGAACACAGGCCACATCGAAATACCACCGGTTGTAAAAAGTTGGAAGGAAATGCATGCTGTTAGAAACACGTGGCTCTCAGCCCGGTTTCTCACGAATAAGAAGCAACCTTGCGATCTGTTCTCCCGAAAGAACCGAGATGGTCACACATCTAGGCCTCTGAAAGGCGGAAATACCTTCGAGAACAGGAAAGCCACCCAGGTTCCTGCAGCAGCCTTCACTCCGACACCAGCCCAGTGGGCACCTGTGCTGCTCCTGAAACAGGGCTGGCTGGGCCCGAGCTCCTGTCACTCTGCCTCACCCACTGCCCTGCCCGCGTTTCCTTCTCTGCTGACTGCTCATCTCCAGCAAAGGAAAATCTGACTGCCGAGGTGGTCACCAGTGTACCCACGGGCCAGCCCTCCCAAGCCGCCTGCCGTCTGCTGGCCAATAGACTCTCCTTGAGTTAGGCATCAACTCCAAGCAAACCGACCTTGGCCAAGGTGGTTGGCTTATTCTTGGCACAAGCAAGATTCCTTATTGAATGGGCTGTGTTGGTTTGGAACATAAGACTCCTCCTGTGAGTGGGTTGTGGCAGGGCAGGTGTTGTAGATGAAGCCAGGACTCTACACTGAAGTGTCTAATCTCCATTACCTTGAAATTCCTTTTATAAGATAAGCCATCTCTTATGCCTGCCTGCATCCTCAACAGCAGAGAATAGGTATGGCGGGAACACCTTTAAAATCCAATTTTACTGATTTCTTACTAGATGGGTTTTAACTTCTCATTGATTCCAACTCCACTTTAATAAGAGGGTATTTGTACCTGTGACATGTGTAAGTACCACAGATAGTATGAAACACACGAGAAGGGCATTACAATACTCAACAGAAAATAGAAGAGCAAGCAAAGGGTCTGATACTGTTTAAAAATCAACTTTAATAAGATGCCTTAGAGCCACTTGTCTAGAGAAAACTTGAAGTAGACATATCACGTCTTCAATTTTTTTTCTTACGCAGCTGGGAAATATACTGATGGCTATGGCCCTGTTTCCATACTTTAAATGATATTCAGTCGAAGCTCATTTATTTCACAAATAAAACATATAGGGGTTTAGTATTCATGCTTCACCCCCCTCAGCCTACGTCTTGAAGAATTACTTTAAATGTGGTCAGAAGAAGAGAATAAAATGGGAAAGGTCCCTGGTAAGGAAAGACTGGAATATCCCAAAGCCACATTGGCTTGAGTTCCCAGCTGTTGCTAGTCACACCTCTCCAATGTGATGGATGGGAAAAAGCACTGTATTATACAGACTTATATATGTTCTCATTGTACTTCATTATAACATTGATTTGTGCCTCTTGCATCACACTAATCTTCTTCATTCATCTTAATATCCCCTTCATAACTCTGGCCTCACAGCAGGATTCAGTAAGTGTTTTCTAAATCAATAACTCTCCAAATACACAAATGGACCGACAAATGAATGAAAGTGCTCTGTCCCCATGGTTATCATTGTGCATCTTATCCATGACCTTGAGGGTCTGACCCCACCCTTTCTTACCTTCATTCATACTAGGGTTGCCAAACATAGTCAATGAAATAGATGACACCAGTTGAAGTGGAATTCTACATAATTCGTGAAAACACGCAGTGTGAGTTGCCCCATGAGAAGTGGTGGTTTATCTGAGATACAGATATAAATGCGAGTCCTGTATTTCACCTGGCAGCCCTCACACAGACCATCAGCCTCAATCACCGAGGTCTCAATGCTGAGCAGGCCACGCTGGGCTGCAAGGTCAGCCAGAATGGCTCCTGCTTTCACGAAAGGACATTTGGACCTTCTGCCCCACCCAACAGTGGACAAGGTCTCTGAGAGCTTCCTAAAGAAAACAAGGGCTGCTGTGAGAAGGGAGGCATCCCAGTGGAACACTTGCCTCTTTTGTCTAAAGACAAAGAAAAGAGCCATTCAGCAACCAATTGATTAAAATTGAGGGAAATGGCCGGACCATTGATAATTGCAGTTCGAGGGCAGTGACAAATCACTCTGACTGATTGTCACTTCACAGGGAGCAGCCGCACCAACAGCCAATCAAGGGCATTAGCGAGAAGCAACCTTTTGGTGACCCACGATTTCCCCCCTCGGAAAGCATTTCACACAACCTTTAAAGCCAGGCCAAAGCATTTTCCGCACCGTATTTACCTTTAATTCCCAAACCCAGGGGGACTGAAACTCCTTCACTCTCTAAATGTCTTTCACATGCTTGAGAGATGAACACAACTGGCCTCCGCCAAAGTCTGTCTCCATTCACCAGCCTTTGAACTATCACAAGCGGGGAGACCTTGTGGCCCCCACGCATTGCAGGGACTCCAGTTACCCACCTTCCTGCACCCCCCTCACAGCGCAGAAAACCTGCTTCTGTTCAGCACCGCGAAAACCTGAGCACTTGCCTCGTGTGTATTTTTCTTCTCCCACCTCCTTGCACGGTGGCACTTTGACAAAGACAAATCTCCCGTCATTTTTGAAAGGATTCTATATTTATGAATTCGGTGAAAGAATTTTGACCCAGGACCTGGGAGACTGGGCCGGGCCCCGGCTCAGACACACAGACATGCTGGAGGTTTCTAACAAGCTGTAGAAGATTTCTAGACCCCGCTTTCTCTTGGAAAAATAACAGTATTGGACACAGTCCACACTCAAAACTGTGCCAATCAGTGCAATACCTGGGAGCGCCAAAGGAAAAAACAGTCTAATTTACAGTCTAATTTTTAAATAATAGGCTTGAAATAATACGTAACAAATGATTTCTCCTTTGGACTTGCCATATACCTATGTATGTATATATACATAAACTTTGAAATAAACTTAATATGTAAAATATTTTCTTTAGAATTGCCACCTAACATTTTAAATAACAGACTTAAAATAATACATAATAGCTATTTTTTGTTTGGACTTGCCATATATGTAAACATTTAAGTAGCAAAGTTAAAATAATGTATACTATATAACAAATGTTTGTGTGTGTAGAATTGTGCAATCGTCATATATTTGTATAACTACACATAGAACTAGGTAAGATACAACATGGCAATTCCAAAGACACTGTATGTGTTCGTGTGTCTGAGATCAGGGACCTAGAGTGTAAATGGGCTCTCTAGGTGGTTCTGGAGGGTAAGCGGGCATCTGGAGATCACTAGAAAAGGCCCCGGTCTCCTCCTGGTTAGCAGTTCATGGTAGGACACTGAGCGCCTTTTCCTCCCGGGTGTCCCCAGGGCCTGGAGGCCGTGCATGGGAGAGCAAGTGAGACAAGGCCTCCAAGGGCAGCTGAAGAGGTCAAAGGGGTCTGTCTGCTCCCGGAAGGGAAGAGGCGGTGCCCTCTGTCTCCCAACCAGGAAACCGCACACACTTACACACTTCCTGAGAGCAGAAGGAAGGGCAAATACTCAGTTGCCTTCGGGCAGGGACAGGCGGAGGTGAGTTCAGGGCTTTCTGTTTGTCACCCTGTCACCCCTGCCCTGGCCGGTGGCAGAGGATGCTTTGTTAGAAGAGGGGCTGCCTTAATGCGGAAATTAGGCCTGAACATCAGTTCTTCATGTGGACTCCCTGTGCTCATTGCCTTAGATACGTACGTGTGCGGGTGTATGAGGTCTGTCCCGAAAGTATCAAGCCACACGCTGGTTTAATTACATAGTTGTGACACGTTGGGGACAGACCTCGTATATGTATGTATGTATGTACACACAGAGATACCAAAAACTGAGAACTGCTGTATGATAAATTTGAACAGAATCCCAGGGGTGTGGCACTAGCAGGCAGTGCAACTGGGCCTGGGCTCAAATCATAGGGACAGAGACCCTCAGGGTTTGTGGTGTCAGCTTTGAAATGTGTTTCGGCTTTATTGTATCATTCAGCCTAAGAGCCTCCTTATGTCACTGGTGATTTTCAGCGGTCGGCAAGCAGCATTGTCCACTGACTGTCAAAAAAGAACCAACAGACCTAGAGATCAGCTGACGCAACCTCCTCATTTTGCATCAGAGAAAACCGAGGAGTGATAGGATGGACTAGGCATGTGTGCCCTTTCGGACACACACGGAGTTTCATGGCAGAGCTGAAACTTGAGTTTAGAACCTCTGATTCTCCATCCTGAAAGTGACCGCACAGCATCATGAGAAATCACAATGACGCCTAGTCCATTAGCTATGTACGTTGCCTAGCAAACGGAGCCCAATTCCTGTTTATTTGAGATCTCGACTTTTCAGTAATGATAGGCTAGTTGTCACCTCACTCATACACCTCGTCTCTCCTGCCTGAGAAAAGAAAGCAAAAAGTAGGCAGCTCTCTCTCCTGCACTGGGTCTCTTCCAACGGGCATTCCAGGGAAGCTCCCTGTTGGACTATCTGACACAGGGAAACACGGTGACATTTAGGGATATTTATAGCACAGCAATTTCCTGTTCTTTTTAGACTTTGGGCCCATGAAGACATCATGATTACTGTATTCAGTAGCCCCACATGCCTGGCTCAGGGGTTTGGTAAATACAAGATGGTCAATAGATTTTTGATGAAAGAATGAAATGAAGAGGAGCTCACATTTAAGAATGGTTATCTGTTGGCCAGGTTAGTAACATGTTAGACTTCTTCTCCTAGGTGCTCCTGGGGTATTTTATTCACATCATCCTCATGGCCCTTGCCTCAGGCCATGTGTACATAAACTCAATGGCAGACTTTTTTTTTTCCTTAGTTTCCCTCAAAACGCACATGCTCCCACCAATTATCCTTGGCTTATGCCCATCTTATTAAAAGGGCTCATTACATGTTTATTGAATAAAACTGGGTCTATAATCAAGGGGTTGGCCAGGATGATCTATCTCTCAAGGAGACTTTCAATCCTAGTGACCCATGAGTCCAGAGTGCTTCAAAAGGTGTCTGCTAAAGTGTCTGCCTTTGCTTCTGGGTGTTAATAAGCCACCGGAAATTGACGTAGTCCTCGGTGAGGGGATGCCCAAGGAAAATTCATGCATACACATCTGCACTATTCCTTTGAATACCATGCTTGGAAATGAATGTTTCCCTCGCTAATGTGTTCAAGAATGGACTGTACCCAGATGCCAACAGGGGGATTTGCAAAATTACTTTATATTTATTTCATTTTCTTTATTTTACTTCATTCCTAAAGACTATTAATATTAAGACTGGTTAACATGGTCATTCTTGAATCCAACCAAATATATCTCAAGTTGTACTAAGGCCAAACTATATTCATACATCAAAGGACTAAACATAATCCTTACATCTTGAGAATTTATCTCATGAACTGTACTTCCTACAGATTATGCCAGGATGATGTGGGAACAAAGCTCAGGACCTACATTTATTTATTTTTATTTACTTATTTTGCTGTATGGGAAAGTCAGAAAGCACCAAGTCTTTATGGTGAAATGCTAGGAGGAATCAGGAAGCAAGAAAACTAAATTATGCCAGTGTAAAATATTCTGTGTTATTCTGTGTAGGAGTTGTCAGGTCAGCTAAATCGATTAGTCACCATTTGTTCAATTTGGCTTTGTATAAATCTCCATTTTCCCACCCACTAAATTTCCAATTTATTGTGAAGCCACACACAGTCAGTAATAAGGAATGACTGTCAAACATTAAACAGAGAACAGTTGCAGAATTTACAAGTTCTGCCTCCTCAGTTGGCTTCATTTCCCCGCACCATCCACTTGCCCACCAGACAACATTTTGTCTGACTTTCCCATGTACAATATGTCAGGACAGAAGCTCGAAGCCACCACCCCAACAGCATGAGTTGTGCAACATCTTTGCTTCATGATCTTGAAACCCAGAATTCCAGCTGGGACCTATCACTTGGCTCATGAGGATTCAATAGAAGCACACAGAATAACGGCAAGGATAGCTACAATAACCACCATTTCTATGTTCCCCTGCTATGTGCCAGCATTTGTGCAGAACACTTAACAGGTATTATTTCATTTAATCCTGACAACACCCTTTGAAAATGTTTTTATTATTTCCAAGTTGAGGAAGCTGAGATCTGAGATGGCAAGCAGCTTGTCCAAGGTCACAAGGATTTCAGAGTCAGTGTGTCAGCAGAGGTATTTGACAAATGTTCATTTTGATCCCACCTCTTTCCTATCTTAATTTCCCTTCTTGAGAGTGGGCCATTGGGTCATTTTCTCTCTCTTGCTGCCACTACTGAGAGATCTGACTTCAGCAATGTCTCTGCCCCTAAGCCCTTTCAGGGTAACCCTTGATTTAGAACATGATCCCTTTATAAGAATATTTCTGAACTCTGCACTTGGGATCAATAATCTCAGCAATCAACTAGAGCAAATTCTCTGCAGGGAGCCCTGAGGAAGAAAAGCAGGCCAGAGGAAGCACCTGCATAATTAAAAAGGACAAGTCTCCCCCCCACATACCCCTTTCAAGGTAAAAAGAGCAAACAAGACACAAAATTGATGTAAAGTTCAATCCCGAAGACCCAGTCTTGGATAAAATGAATTGTTTTGTAGCTCTGAACCTTTAACTGAGTCATTTTAATTGCCAGAACTTGCTGAAGTGATCTATGGGTGTTTTATATGGGCATAAGGCTGGCCCAGGGGATTTACATCTCTAAAGGGAAGAAAACTGATGACTTGGGTCAGGGATGCGCACCTCTCCCAGGGATGTTGGGACTGTGGGTGTGGGCAGTTCAAAGGAGGCAGCTCCTGCCTCTCCCATTTGAGGTACACAGTGATATCAGCTTCTGGCTTTAAAAGCACACTTCGATGCAGAACATGTTGAAAGTCCAGGCTCCGAGAGCCAAACTTTCTAGGTTCTAGTTCTGGCTCCTGTGCCTCCTCCGCATGTGGCCTGGAGAGTGACATAGGCTCCCTAAGCCTCGATTTTTTCCCATCTCCAAAATACTGGGGAAGTTTCATCAACACCAGCAAAGCATGGAGACAAATGGCCTCAGCCTTGCTCACTGCCAATAGATGGCAGGAGCCCTTGCTGGTATATAACCCTATTTTTATACTAAGGATAAACCGCTGTATTTAGAAATTCATTCCATAATTAGCAGAGAGTCCATATGGGGATCTCTGAGCTATTTTAGAAAACTATAAAATGTGAGGAGGGGTTGTGGAAACCCCCGATTTAAAGCCAGTTGGTCCGGCTTCAGGGACAACATAGACTTGTGATTGGCCTATGGAGAGAGGGCAGAGTTTTGGGACTGAGCCCTTAACCTGTAGGGTCTGCAGTCACGCCAGGGGGACGGTGTCCAATTGAATGAATTGTAGGGCACCCAGCTGATGTACAGAGAAGGGGACCCACTGCTCACATGAGGAAAAATCCCACATGTTTGTTACCGGAAATGAAAAAAGAAAATTCCCTTTAGCAGCTTAATAATGATTTGTTTCATGTAGTAAGGTTCTGTGTATTCTTTTCTGTTTGGGGGAACCTATTGAGTAATGAAATAGGATGGAGAGAAGGGCTAATTCACTCCCCGAGTGAGTTCGGTGGCTTGGCTGAGATCACTAACAGGATGGGAGCGGAGAGCCCCCCTGACTTCTGTTTCCAGGGCACGAGGCCGGCCCCTGTGTGCAGGCGTTCACAGGCTAACGACTCCAGCCCAGGGCTGAGGGAGCGTTATTGTGCAGCTCTGGCTCTTTAACTCCGTCTGGCAGGGCCTGTGACTGCCCCTCTGGAAGTTCAGGGGGTCACAGATGGGCTGTAAGGAAATAGCCTGGATGCTTGTCCCACTGACTAGGTCGGATGGGATGGAGTCAGTGAACTTAGGGGAGCAGGGGAGGAGGAAATCCAAAAAGCTTGGCATTGTTCCCTTAGCCTCTTAGCTTCCTCAGCTGACTCATTTGGGAAACAGAACACAGGAAAAAAATACAGAACACCCATGCCTTGTTACAGTGATAAAGTGGGCAGCCTAGGAAGTCGGTGACTAAGTTGTGAGGCCTGATAATAAAAAAGACCAGCGCTTTTTATGAGGTTGTAACACTTCTGAAAACCGGCCTTTTAAACCAGGTTTTAAAATGTAAGCTGAAGAAAATGCTAATAAAAGATGGCTCGGAAAAACAGTTCCTCAAAAACTTAAACATCTCATTACCACTAGAGAAGTCCACTTCCAGATATACGCCCCCCAAAATTAAAAGCAGGGTCTTGAATAGATATTCGCACATTCATATTCATAACAGCATTATTCATAATGACCAGAAGGGGAAAGCAATCCATGAACATGTAAGTAGATTGTGGTATATGCACACTGTAGAATATTATTCAGTCTTAAAAAGGAATGCATTCTGGCACATGCTACAGCATAGATAAACCTCAAAGACATTATACAAAGCAAAATAAGCTGAACACAAAAGAATAAAGTGCTGTATGATTTCCCTTATATGGAAGATATCTATCATGTTCAAATTCAGAGACAGAAAGCAGAATGCTGGTTGCTAGGGGCTCAGTGGGAAGAGAAGGGTGAATTGTTAGTATTTAATGGGAACAGAGCGTCAGCTGGAAAGAATTTTTAAAGTCCTGGAGATGGGTGGTGGTGATGGTTACATGATTTTGGAAATGTACTTAATAGCCAACAAGTTGGACAAAATGTTAAAACTCTTCAAAATGGTTAAAATGATCAAGTTTATGTTGTGCATATTTTTCTGCAATAAAAATAAAAAGATTAATGCTAGGCAGCGTTTCTAGATGCATATATGTATGTTGTGTTTAACAAAGAAGAAAAATTCAAGGCGCAACACCCTGTGCCCTGTAACCTTTCATTCCATTCTGACGTCTTCCAATTAGGGCTCTATTATCAGAAGTGCAGTAAACAGGATGCCCATTGTGGCTGGAACTGGATTTCTGGGGAAGGATCCTGGATTTAATCTTTTTAGGAAAAAAAAATCACATAACTCTGATTTATTATTAGCATCTTGATGTGAGTTATTTTTAAGGGACCGTGCTTTTCTCAGCTGCCATCTGGAGGGAAGAAGAGGCGCAGCCCCCAGGAATGGTCACTTGTGAGCCTAGTGGACACACAGCCCTTTCTCACCACAGCTTGCATGGTGCATTATTTCAGTGATAGCCTTACCTTTGGACCGAAAGCTTAGGAGAGAAACAAGTGCCCTTCCTCCTGAGGTTGTGGAAAGGGTAACTATGAAACCAATGGGTGTAAAAGTGTTCAGCCAGCACCCAGCTACATCAGGCACCTGAGGAACATTCTAGAACTTATGCTGTTACTATCTGCTACATTCAGGCATTTTCAGATTAATTCAAAATTCATAACTGAACATTTATTAGGCACCTGGTGCTTCGCAAGTCATAGATGATAAGACAGTGAATAAAATAAAATCTCTGCTTTCATGGTGCTTATAGCCCAATACAGGGACCAAGAATACACAAATCATTACGCACTGCCGGTGGCGATATGGGAGAAGGAGAAAGATAAAGCAGCAAAGTAAGAGGCAAAGAGAGAGATGGGAAGGTGCTCCTTTATCTAGGGTGAACTGGGAAGACTTTTTCAATCAGAAGACATTGGAACAGAGACGCAAAAGGTAGGCAGAGAGCCCTGTGTGTGGAGGGCGGTCTGGACAATGGAAGCCACAAGCAAAATTTCCTGAGGTGGAGCCATGCTTAGAAAGTTCCCGAAATGTCACAGAAGACAGTGTGGCTAGCACAGAGTAGGAAGGGGTAGGATAGACTGGATTTGGGCTGTGGGAGAGAGGAGCCAGGGAGGAGAGTCAACCTTGTAACCCAGACAGTGGCAGAATGGAGCTTCCTCTCCATGGGCTGAGGACAACTTGGAAGGGAAATCGAAAGTTCACATTTTCACACGCTAAATTGGAGATCTAACAAGCATCCGAATGGAGATGCCAGGTGGATGGGTGAGTTTGGCATTCTTGGGAAAGATCAGAACTGGATACGTCAATGGGGAAGTCAATGGGGTGATGGCGAGCGATGGGATGAAATGAATCATGATAGATGAGAGATTAGAGAGCTTTATCACACAGAGCACGTGGTGGACCCTGAACAGGGCCATGCCACGGTTAAGGTGAAGGCCTTGGAGCAGGTTAGCCTCAGGGTAGACCCTACCATGTATGTTACTACCTATGGATTCCTAAACAAGTTCATCTCTTTAGGCTTCAATCTATTCAACTGTATCCAACTCATAAAATTGTTGTGAGGATTATAATACACAGTCCCTACCAAGCTCTCAGAAAATGTTAAGTCATTCCCTTACTTAAAGCTTGCAAAGACTTCTCTGTGCTATTAAAATAAAATCCACAATCCCTGGCATGGCCTCAAAGGTACTTGCTCCAAACTTCCTTCTCTCATCCTTTAAATTTCATCTTAAATGTCCCTTCCTTGGACACTGATTCCCTGGACAAGCTGACATCTTCACTACATTTAGCACACCTGCACTCAAGGTACAGATTGGACTCATGCATTGCCTCTGGCAGACATTATAGTGAAGTCTATTCTACTTACTATCAGATGGAAAAGTGTAAGGAAATCAATGTTTTTCAAGTTCCTACTTGATTTCAGGCAGCATATTATGTACTTTCTATATACTTAATCCATTAAACTTCCTAAAGCTGATTGAGGTAACTGTGGGTATCCTTCTTTGCAGTATAAATGAGGATCAAAGATATTAAGTAAGCATCTTGTCCAAGGCCACAAGGCTAGCAGGTGAGGAAGCTATGTTTTCAAGCCAAATCTGTGTCTTCTCTAACCAATTCTCATTTCTTCATACCTCAGAGCACTAGAAGATACATTCTATTTATACAAAAGCTCTAGCCTGAATTCTGGGCCTGAGAATAAGAGCTATTACCATTTGCCTGTTATTATATGTTGCTATAACACGGTCCAAAGAAAGCGATTATAAAGACAGTCAAGAAAAGCCCCATTGTTTTCTACTTTCCTTTTCTTGGCACCTTTACTGAGCAAGGCCCTTGGGATAAATTCTCTTTTTATGAACCTGTAAGTGGCACCACACAGAAGCAGGTGGTAACAGATAACTGCCCCTAGCAACCATCAGAGGTGGGTGCTGGGGAGAAATAAGGATGGATGCCACACTGGTTATTAAAAGTGTTGCCTGAACACAAAAACAGGAACAGAAAAGAGGACCTTGTACCATTTCTATGGACTTTGCACCACAGAGTGGAAAGGTGGTAAAACTTGGAGTTGGCACAGCCACAATGCGAGTCCTTCTGCTGTCACTTCCTGGCTGGGTGACCATAGGGAAGCAGCCACCTTCCTTCTGAGTCTCACTCCAGTCAAATACCAGCTTCACAAAGTGGCAGTGGGGCTCTGCATGAACTGCTCAGCTTGTTCCAGGTGCCCCACATGCTGCAATGTGGCTGCTGAATAATTTAAAGGGTTGAAATGCAGGCCTGGAGAGGATTTCTGTATCACATGCATCAAACCATCACCATATCAGGAGGCAAGTACTCAAGTGCATACGCGCTTACCTCCAACTTGAAAGAGCTGTTTTGACCTTTGCCAAAGTATAATTTCCACAACCCTCAGCTGCCTCATTTATAAAATGATGTGACTGCTGTTTCATCTGTCATCCCATGGGCCATGGGCTCTACAGAAGAGACCACTCAAGATTTCCTTATAAATTTGAAATGTATGGCTCTATGGTAAAAAAAAAAAACTATTTATTTTAGTTTAAGTCCTATAGCAGGCATGTATAATTATTTATCATCATTCAAATGGGTAAAACATGTTTATGATACTATTTAGCCATTATATTCATTTGTATTTATTACCTATCTTTGTTCAAATACACTACCTAAAAATGTAACATCCTAGAGGCTGGTTTGTTTCTTCCTAGCACTATGCCTGTAATTCAGATAAACACCACTAGGTGGAGATGTCTCAGGTCATGGTAAACTCATCCAAAAGAGCTTCGTTAATTCCTTATGTCAGAAGCTATCTTAATAATAAAATTCACAATGTATATGTATTAGGATGGGTTGGTCCTAGTCTCCACCAACAAGTTCCATCTCCTCAGCTTCTAGAAGGGCAAATATGCTTTGTTCTCTTTATTCAGACTCATCAAAAAATAGCGGTGTTCATGAAACTTTTAGAGAATAGGTATCTCCACACCCCCTAATTATAAAAATAAATTGATTTAGTCACCCTAGATATTCCCCTGGATTGTGTCTCAAAAATCAACTCACAATAAACAGAAGTACATGGAGAGAGTGTCCTTGATGATATTACTCATATTATTAACATCAGATATCAGAAAGTACTTAGTGAATAGTATGTTCTCATTAACTACATATTATGAGCCAGGTATTTCCTCCTGCCTAATTCCTTAATTCTGTAAGTATTTATGTGATCCTGCATTATAGCAAGCAATGTGCATAATGAGGTTAAAAATGACAGTCAATGTGGCCTTACACTTATAATCTATTATAGGAATATATACAGTAAATAATCAGCAATTATTAGTAAAAGCATTGCTATAAAAGAACAGAAAGCCATGACAAAGAATAATAGAGAGGGGACTACATAAGATGAGTGACAGAAAAGAAATTTCTGAGGAAGTGATAACTAACCTAAGATCTCAACAATAAGAAGGGGACAAATATGCATGCTCCCTGAGGAGAACATTCTAGGCAGAAACAAGAACATATACAAAAGCCATGAGGCAGAACAGAGCTGGGAGTGTTTGAGAGACTTGAATAACATCTGCATGGCTAATGGGCAAGAAACAAACCAAAGAAGACAGCAAGGCATGCTTGGAGTGGTAGGTAAGGGCTAGACCATGAAGGGGCTTAATCCCATAACAAGGAGGTTATTATGAACACAATAGGAAGCTTCTGGGTGCTTTTCAGCACAGGAGTGAAATAATATAAGTTTTAAAATATTCAGTCAATGTGATGGCAGAAAGACCATTTAAGCTGGTTTTAGTGAGTATAGAACAATTAGGAAGATGTTTTCTATTTTCTTAGTTTTTTTGTGTGTCTGATTCATCATTGAGGCTCTGGCAGGAACTAGCACTTTCACATAGGATAATTTGGGAGTTCAATGCAGGATAGGGGTAGAGGTGGGGTGTAGAGAAACTGTGCAAGGACAGTGTGGTCCCTTGAGGACAAGGAGCAATAGCAGTCACTACTACACATGACATAGAGGAGCAAACCAAAGGAGAGGTAACTGGAACCTGGGGACAGAGGCTTTCTGATGAGGACCCCAGAAAGTTATGGGGATCCTGGAAGGAGGGAGCTCACGGGACACATGCCCCAACCTCCATCCAATGTCCTGCTTGTACTTTTCATTGACTGAATCCCACCAGAAGCCCAATGGCAAGGGAGTTATTGACGGAGATCAGACAGATTAGCCTGCTGGGGAGAGGAGCAGAAATAGAAGGGTGGAGAACAGATCTGGAAGAGAAAATGAAAAATGAGCCACCCAGATGATAGTGGAGATAAAGGTAAATAAGGAATGCAAACTATTCTTGAGGTGCAGATGTAGGAAACAGGCATTAACTATGAACCTTAGGATTCCATTTGGAGTAATGGGCTTGATTATGACGCTGTTTACCAAGATGTGGTAGACTTGGGGTAGAACGGATTCTTAAGAAGCAGCTCAAGATTGATAGGCATGCAAAGTGTCAGATGTCTGAGAAGCATCCAGATGGCAATGTCAACTGGGCAGGTGGATAAGCAAGACCGTATCTCAAAAGACACTTCTAGGTGGAGAGAGAAATTAGAGAGTTGTCAGCATACACATGCTGTTTAATGAGATGATAATGCTATTTATTATCTCGAAAGAGATTGTAGAGAGAAGATGACCTATTTTCAAGTTCTGAGATCAGAGGAGAAACCAGCACAGAAGATGGCGCAGGTGTAGCCAGAGTGGTAGAAAGCAAACCAGGAATGAATGAGGTCACAGGACATGTTTCAAGGGGGAGGGTGTGGTCCATTGTGATGGGTACACTTTAAACCACAGTACTTCAAGACTAGCTTCAGTCTGGGGAGCAGGCAGAAATCATATGAGAGGTAGATTTTTCATAATAAGCCTGTAATCTAGGTTCCATTGTTTTTTTATTTTAACAAATGAAAAAGAAGTAAATGCTAAGATGAACAAAGTAGCCCTTTTCTTTAGTCACTTCAGATATGAGCACAGATTTTCTTCATCTCCAAACCCATGATGTGTCCATTCTGCTACGTAGTTCTCCAACTCTAGGGTTCACGCTACACAGGGAAAAATCAGAAAGGCACCATCAAGTTAGCATCAAGTCCAGTTTTCTGCCAGATCTGACCTTCTCTCAGCTCTGACTCCTGAAGGCAAAAAGATGAGAAAAGGCTTCCCCTCCAAAGGGGGGAAAATAACATAAAATAAATGGCAAGATATTAATCTTGAGACCATTTACATAGGTGTTAAGTGCCCCCATTGGCATTAAGAACAATGAGCTTCAAATATCACTGGTCCAGCAAGCTGCTTAGCTTTGCAGATAACAAGTCACAGCAGGCCTTCTTGGGTTGCAAATGTAGTCACTCTGTTTGCCAATTAACTCTTTCCCACATTGCTTTTATATAACCAGCCAAGAAGCTTTGCTGAGACAGCAGGATCTGCTAGAAAACAGCACTGGCCTGGGAGTTGGAAGAGAGAATGTGTCAGAAACCATGTGGTGGTAGCAACCAACTGTAGTAATAACAGTAATGGAACAGCCATGAGTAAGGCAAAGCCTTTGGAGACTCTGTTTTCTGAAATAAATGCCCCTGTTTTCTGAGCTTAATAGTAATTGATTTCATAGGCAAGGCATTGTTCTTTTGCCTCAAGAAATTTCAACTTGTCCCAGTTGTTCTGAGCTTGCTGTGATCTTTCCAAGTACACTGCCAATTGTCCTTAAATCATCTCTTAAGCCTAGACTGGATGTCCCCAGAAGCAGGTGGCTTTGTGTCCTAGAGACAATTATCTCACCCACCGCAACAGTGACTTCCAGCAGGTGAAACAGAGGTATCTCATGGATGTTTTCTGCTTGCTTGACCTTCTTTCTGGCCACATCTGATGTAAGTGACCATCTCACTTTCACAAAACATGTTTTCTTTTGTCTTTCTGACACTCCGATTTCTGGGAGTCCCTCCTGTCTCAGTGATTTCTTATTCTGTTTCCTGTTGACTCCTCCCCACTTCCTCAACCTATAAATGTTGAAACATCCTGGGATCTTTCCTAAACTCTTTTTACTTTTCCACTTATTTTCCCTCTGTGGAGGATGCTGATATAATTGATCATCTAAAACAGGACCATCTTCAGAGAGTGAAAATGGAAATCCAGGGCCAAAAAAATGTTTCTAGGTAACCATATCTTTCACATGGCAGAGATCTTAAATCTCTATAGACTCTGATCTCACCTACTCAGTGGTCATCTTGACATTCCTACTTGGATTCAAATAGGCACCTCAATTATTACACAGGCAAAACAGAATTCTTGAGTTTTATTCTCACAAGCCTTTGTCATCTTCCCCACTCTAGTGAACAGCTCCATCATTTGTGCACCTCTCATGAAGCCAGGCATTATCTTTGGTTCCTCTTTCCTTTCCCCACATCCAATTCATCAGCAAGTCCTATTGCCTTCACTACCATCTTAGATAAACCCACCACCACCTTGCTGTTGGACATGGTGATACATCTTAATTGGTCTTCCTTCTTTGGTTATCAGCATTCTAGAAGCCATTCCCCACACTCTGAATGAAATACATGCTCCTTACTTTGACGTACAAGACTCTGCATGTGTTGGCCCTGTTCCACCCCTGTCCCATGTCCCTTTCATCTACTCCGCTCCTGTCTCACTTGTCTGGGCTTTGCAGTGCCCTGCTTCCTACCTTGTGGCCCCTGATCCTCCAGGCTAGCTTCCTCTAGACACCTAGAACTCTACTTAAATGACACCTCCTTAGAGAGACTTTCTCAGCGAGGTTCCTCATCTGAACCACACAACACAACAAGTGATTTCACTAACTCCCCCTCCCCAATTTTCTTGAGGATCATCTATTACTAGTATTCTTGCAAATGCACAGAAGTGAGTTAATTATATGTATGCCTTAGGACTCTTGGACTTAATTCTCTAGAGAACTCTGGTTGAAAAAGGCAAGATATGCTTTCTCACCACCTGCTACTCTTCTTCCACGAGTGCTTACGATGAGCTGGCATTTTTCCTCATTTATTTACTGATCTGTTTATTCCCTATCTCTTCTCCTAAATAAACTTAAGAGTAGAAACTAGGCCCATTTTCTTTGCTGGTACATAGTATAAGTTATTTGTTAGAGGTAAGTATTCAGGTATGAGGAACCAAGCTGGAGAACCTAGGAAAGGAAGCCTTCTCCCAAACCCTTTCTAAGGTTGACCTTCCCTCCAACTGTATTACTTTTTTTTTTTTTATTATAGCATGCTACATATTTCTTTGCTAGTCCTCCTCACAACCTGTGATTATTTCATTGTTATTTGTGTTCATTATCTCTTTCCTCTCCCTAGACTATGACAGACCTTACCTGACATGCTGTTCTGTGCATCCCTAATGTCTCACCCAATGCATGGCACATAACAGTTTTATTGCCTAAGGAAAAGGGCAAGCTGCTGCCTAGAGAGACGCTGATCCAGCTTGAGCCCCTTCAACCTTGCCATGGACCTTTGAGCTTGCCTCTCAGCCTGTTGGTATGTCAGATTTCCCCATGTGCAAAATGAATATCCATTAGATTCGATGTACCTTACACATAAGGAATAGGTTATTGACACATAACAGTTACACGCTGCCTTAGTTTGAATCCCTGAGACGCAGTCTCTGAAACAAGAACTCCAACACAACAATTTATCTGACAATGACAGGAACGCTGGTGAGGAGTAGGAAAAGGAAGAGAGCTACTGGTATGAGCAACTGAGCTTAATCCCAGTAAGCAACTCGGGAGCGAGCGTGAACCTGGGACTGACCCCACCGCAGGGATCAGGGGCTGTTCCCAGGGGAGGAGGGATTGATATCCTGGCACTGCAGGCTGTGGCAAAGGTGGTGAGTCTAGCTTGAAGAGAGAGCCTGAGGTGGAGAATGCTGGAAGCACAGCTGGAATTTGGGCTATTGGTAAGGCCATGGTGAGGGCAACAGCCTTGGCGGGGCACGGGAAGGGCAGCGGTCCAGCAGCATCTGCTCCAACTGTCTGCTATCTGCCAGCACCCGCCCAGTGTCCAGGGCAGTAAGCTACAGTGAGCAGGTACTTGCCTTTGTCCATGGACCCTCTGAATTGCTCTATAAACTGTGGATAATTGTACATCTGTGGGGGGAGGGGGCAGGGACTTTCATCAGACATTCTGATGAACCTGAGACCCCAAAGAGTTAAGAGCCACTGGTATATAAATCTACCTGACTCAACACCTATCCCTTTTCTCCTCATCCATTCAAAAATATTGTAGAGTGAGCATGAAGGACAGCAGTTCTCCCCATGCCTGAGAGCAGGGATCAGAGCCAAGTTCACCCTGCTCTCCAAGGGAAAGAGGCACCACTCAAGCCCATATTTCCCTGTTGGATGGAAGTAATAATCTGTACCTTATAAGGCTGTTGGAAGACTTATATACCATAATACATGCAACAACTTCATCTGACCATAGCTTCTAGAACACAAGCCCAGGTGGACCACATTTCTGGTCTTTATTTGGACACATGACTGCATGGTGGGCTAATTTAAGTAGAAGAGAAACAAGTGACAGGATCAGCAGAGAAGCCACTGAAAGCCAATGACACACAGAGAGTGCATATATTGCATTTAGCAGACTGGTGTCATTGGGACTGGACTCTCCAAGTGCATAGAGGACCCTGTGATAACACAGCAGGCAGGTCATAAACAAGGGGCCACTGCGGATGCATTTCTGAACATTTCCTTGAGGCAGGAGGCAGGGGTCTGGTTGAAACTGGTCTCCTCACATTTGACTACAGGATGCCACGTCAAAGGGCTCAGCTCAACAGATTTCAATCTCAGCTACATTATCTTTTAAAAATGGCTTGGGACACCAATTCAGAGGAACCTATGCACACCTATGTTCGTAGCGGCACTATTTGCAATAGCCAGGTGCTGGAGGCAGCCTAAGTGCCCATCGGTGGATGATTGGATCGGGAAACTTTGGTACATTTACACAATGGAGTTCTGTATGGCAGAAAGAAAGAAGGAACTTGTACCCTTTGCAACAACATGGATGGAACTGGAGAATATTATGCTTAGTGAAATAAGCCAGTCAGTGAAGGACAGGTATCATATGTTCTCACCCATTACGGGACAATAATGAGCAAAACTAACAACAAGCAAAACAGAACCAAGTGTATGAATACAAGGAATAGGCCTGC